>CAUYRH010041059.1:0-26116 GCA_963574655.1 Perodicticus potto
TGAGACAGAGCCTCAAGCTGTCACCCTGGATAGAGTGCCATGGCATCACAGCTCACAGCAACCTCCAATTCTTGGGCTCAAGCGAGTCTCCTGCCTCCGCCTCCCAAGTAGCTGGGACTACAGGCGCCCGCCACAACGCCCGGCCATTTTTTGGTTGCAGCCATCATTGTTGTTTGGCAGGCCCGGGCTGGATTCGAACCCGCCACCTCAGGTGTACATGGCTGGCGCCTTAGCCCGCTGAGCCACAGGCGCCGAGCCTAATTTTATTTTCCACCAAAGATCACAACTCAGTATTTCTTTAAGGATATTCTAGTATTTCACTTACTTCGTTCAGTACATCTTATGTCTTGTCTCTATTAAGTCTAATTGCTTTAATAGCAGTTTCTGTCATGAGTTCAGGAATGCTTGTCAGGTCAAATATGGTGGATGCTTTTATAAGATGTTCTATCCTTGGGCAGAGACCCCAAATACTGAATATAATCTTTGAATTATTCCAAATAGTGTGATTTCGGTTAGCACCATTGACACTCCTCTTCCAGTAATAAATGTAGATTCTGAACCATATATAGCGCAAAAAATGCTTCTGGATGTTTGCCTTACATTTCAGCTTCTATACCTTTTCCCTCATCACCCGTGTTAGTGTCATTGTAGGCTGGCTTTTGGCAATCTTTTAAATAAATCTCATTCTTAGTTTTTCACTTAAAATCTGTACTTTTCACAAAACCAATGATATTAATTGTGACACCCTTGTTTTCCTCTTTGGTATAGTTCAGTGATATGCATAATAATTGTTAGTCCTTCGATGTGACTTCTGTCCCCGGAGCAATGTTGTTGAATTGGGTAATGAAAATTCATTTTGGTACTTTTTATCTGTCTTACATGTTTAGACATTTCAATACCACGTCCCAAAATAATTCCTGCTAGATCCAGAGGTTTTCCATTTTTGTTTTTTCCCTTGAAAACATTGATTCATTAGAGCTGTAAAAAGCATTTTTATGCTTGGCTGAATACTATTATTATTCTAAAAACTTCAGACTACCATTCACACACCTGCTCCTGTCTTTGTTGTCTGTTCCCCATTGCTGACTCTCCCTTTTTTGTCGGTTCATATAATCGCACATGGGTTTTTCTGTGAGCAAGTTAATTTTCTTACTTTCATTATCTCTATTTTAAAGAATCAGGCAGATCATTTCTTTCTTTCCTTGTCTTCCTCTTCAAGCTTTCCTCTTTTCTGAGGGCCTCTTGTGCTTTTTTATTCCCATTATCATCTAGGCTCGTTCTGGTTTTAATGATGTAAAACTGGTTTTAATGATGCAAACTTAGCCACATGTGGGTAATTAAATTTACATTTATTAAAATGAACTAAAATTAATATGAAATAAAAGCAAACAGTCCTCAGTTGCAATAGCCATGTTTCATGAAGCCAACACCCACCTATGTTGAGTGGCTGCCATTTTGGCAGAACAGACACAGACCATTTCCACAATACCAGAAAGTTCTATTGGACTATTGGACAATGCTGATCAAAAGAATAATAAGACAAGTAGCAATTGTACTTGAAATGTATACAATTTGAATATGTTTTCATTAAAAATGTAAATGAAAGCAAATATATTGCAAGGGTACATGTCTAATCTGTAAAGTATAGAGTATAAATGTCCTAACACAATAATTAAGTAAATGAGGTGAAGGATATATTAACTAGTTCAATATAAGCATTCCAAATTGTATATAAAATCAGCACATTGTACCCCATAAATGTATTAATGTACACATGATCTATGTGTTTATGGCTTAATAAAAAGTAATAAAATAAAATTACTTTCTACATTTATATTTTTAAATGTCTCTTCAAAAATATTTCAAATGTTGAAAATGATTAGTTAGCATTCAAAAGAAAACTGCAAATAAAGTATAATTAATAGATGTCAACATTTTAAGTGAAAATTAAAGTTAATTTTAAAAAATTTAATTAAATCATGTCTAATTATTTCTTTGAAAACATTAAAGTACTTACAATGTCAGCTTTTAATGGCCACTTAGTGGAAAATGGTATGAATCTGTACCGTATTTGTCATACAGGTTATGTCTCAACCTACATATATCCTAATGTAAGAGTAATAAGAATTATTTAATTTTGCAAAACATCCCTCAGTGGCCATGAGCAACAGTCAGAAATTCACACTAATTCATGACTGCCTCCCGAGTCCCGAGTCTGAATTGGAACATAAAGAAAAGAAGCAAGAAAATGGACACTCAGCACTACTTTTGAATCTATTACTACATTCATGCTCTTTGAGAGGAAGCATGCCACAGGGAAATTAATTGTTTTCTTTCTCTTAATGAAGTTCTTTAACCATTCAAATCCTTCCTGTTCTCCAAAGCAGCACACGTCTCTGAAGTCTGTACTAACACAACCCCAAACTTTGCAGCATCCAGGAAACTTTGCCTTTTGTTATGAGGACACAGGGCAAAATATCTATAGATCTGGGGGTCTTGGTCGTCCTTGTGGTTAACCTGAAATGGATGTTTCAGGTTATGGGTCTGGCTGTGTCTACTCTGAGTGTCAAATCCTGAGTGACAGAATTGCCCACATCTTCTTTTTCAGGCTTATTTATTTTTGTGTTTGTGACATGCACTGGTGTCTGTCTTCAAAGGTAAAGCAAGTGGCCCAAGGCCAGGGTCCCTCTTGCCTATGTCTTAGAGCCACACTCTCAAGAATGGACAAGTGTGTCAGGTAATGGGGCTAAGAAACACCAGTTACAAGGGCCTGTGATTGGGCACTTCACGTGGTACAAATCACGTCCCGTGTGTTACACGTGACTCACTTTCCCAAGGAAATCCAAAGAGGAAGGCATGATCATCCTTCAATTCCATTTTACAAAGGGCAATCACAGGCTGTACACAGTTTGATAACTTGCTTAAGAGATCGTCATAGCTGAAGAGAGGCAGAGGCAAGGTTCAAACCCAGCCTCTCAGAAGCCAATGCCTCTGTGATCCCACTCTGCTGTGCCCTTCCTATAGGGGGCTGCGCTGGGGTTGGGGAGACTCTGGCCCCCTGGAGTCAGTCACCTGAGAGGGTGCTCTTCCTGGGAAGACTCTGGTTCTGAAGGTTGTCTTAGTTTATGGCTGAGGAAAGCAGAACTGAAAGTTGATGAGCGGAGACCTGAAAGGGTGGGCCCCCAGCAGGGAGCTGATTGAAGGAAGAGCTGCAGCTGCCAACATAGACCTATTCACACACACACACCCCACTCTGCCCCTCAAATCTCCATCGGTAGCCTCATGCCATCAAGGCAGGCCACACTCTGGGCATCTTGTTAAGGACAATCTCAATTCTGCCCCTGCCAACCTATTCAGCTATATCTCCTCATCCCTCCACCATAGCTTCTATTTTAGCGTCAATGAACTTTGCATTCTCAGAAAACAATATGCCCTTTCATCTCCCTGCCTTTGAATATGCTCTTCCTTTGCCTAGAATGACTTCTTTGGTCCTGTTAGCAGAGAAACCTTACTCGTTCTTTTTTTTTTTTTTTTTTTTTTTTGCAGTTTTTGGCCGGGGCTGGGATTGAACCCGCCACCTCCAGCATATGGGGCCGGTTACTTACTCCTTTGAGCCACAGGCACCGCCCAAACCTTACTTATTCTTCAAGTTATAATTCAAATGTCACCTCCTCTGTTACTAGTTCTGAGAAGCCCCCTCCCCAGGGGTTGGTCACACCTTCCTCCAAGGCCTCCGGAACTTTGTTCAGACCTCAGTTGGAGCTCCATCATCATAGCAGACTATGATATTTGCGCAAATGTCTACTTTCTCATTAGACAGTGAGCTCCTCCAGAACAGGGCCCATTTCATTCATATTGTTCTCTGCATGACAGCGCAGAGTGCCCTCAGATGTCTTGCAGCAAAATGGGGAGTCAACAGGAAGAATATTTAAGTGGGAGTCCTCTTTCCCCATCCCATGCTCCCAGCACAGTCCCTAAAATAAAGCAGGGCTCTTGATGAGTGCTGAGTGTTGAACAACTGAATAAATAAGAGTCACGGGAACATAACCTTGAGGGCTGGTTTCTTCGGAGGAGACTTTGCCCTTAGCACCCACAGACCCCTTTGAGCAACATCCCATCCATGGCATTGAGCCACTATCTGGGGCCATTGCATCAGGAGGAGCTTAGGGTGGGGCTGGTATAAAAAAAACAGGGAGGAGTGTGTTGAAACCTTACAAATGTTCTAGTCCTTGGTGTTCAATCTTGCCACTCCTTCTAGATCAGGTGCATTCTTAGACCTGGGCTCTGCAAGAATCAATTCTAGGTAGTGAACTTTTGGATTAGGCCAAAGAGCAAGAGAGAAACATAAGAGATGTGAAATTAGCTTCCTTGTTCTGCTTTTCTCTTTGGGTGCCTGTATGTGTGTTTGTCTTTCCAGACAGAAGAAACCCTGACCTTCCCCTGCTTTAATTACCTAACTATTTTGACACCTCGGGCTGTTGCATCACCACAACACATTGTTTTGTCAAGGACACTGCACTGGAGTGTATCTAGGTTTAGAGAGAAGCAACGAACAAGTTCTGACAGTCAAGGAAATGTTGGGTCAAGGAAGAGGTCTAAGGGAGGGTGGTGAAAAGAAAGAGGAAATGTTTGGTATGGTGGGAAGTGAACATCTTGGAAAAGGTGGCAACAAGGTTTACAAAACGGGGCGTCTCTTTCTGGAAAGTTTCCCAGATTGGGCTTCAGAGAAGATTGCGCCCAAGCAGGAAAACTGGTATGCTACAGGTCCCCAAAAGGGACAAAATGCAAGAGCTCAGGTTGTCATTCCAAGGACTACAGCAGGCTAAGAAGTTTTCTCCTCTGTGCCCTCTCCTCAGAAACAAGGCTGGACTTGGCATTTTTCTCCTAAGCACAAAAAAAAAAATGTTCCTACTTAAGGACTTCAGAGACAAAATGGAAGAAATAAACAAAACAGTCTTAAACCCTTTCACAAATTGTGCTACTCAAACAGTTGTTATTGAGGATTCTGAAAACAAACATGGACAAACGGAATGTTTGTCAAAATTGCGAAGCGCAGCCCCAGTGAAGCCCAGGAGGCTCAGATCTAACCTCCAAGGAGTGTCTGTGGAGGAATCAAACAAGCAGGTGTTAAAGAGAAGGTGAAAGTCTTGAAACCTGGAGGCAAAGCAGTGTGGTTCAGTGGGACTCGGGAGACTGTGCTCAGGCAGCTCAGCTACTTTACATATGTGAGCCGAGGTTTCTCATTTGCAGAATAAAAAAATGAATCTCTGTGGCATTCACGTTTCTCAGGGTGGGAGTGATGCGGGGTTATGCGGCAAGACATCCAAGTATGATCAGTCTTCCTGGAACACCAATTTTACCTGGGAGCGCTTTAAAACATTATTTTTTATTCAAAAATTAATTCATGTGCTCAACACATAGTTATTGTTTGCTTTATGCCCAGACACTGTTTTAATACAAAAGTAAACATGATATATTATGTAACAATATGAATAATTTACATTATCTCAGGAAAACAAGAATTCTCCCAAATTGTTTTCCACGTCCCGTGGTACTCCTGGCTGTGACCATTACTATTTCCTCCAACCAGATTATACATGCTTGTCCTCCTTTGCTCCTGGACACCTCCAATGTATAGATGTGCAAGGGACTTAAACCTCCTCGGAACAGATACAGCTTATACTGTCAGGGCCACATGAAATTAAGCAAATCTTTGTTGTTGACAGAAGGCTAAATTTTCATCTCTACCAGACAAAGGTAAGGAAAGGAAACTAACTTTTAATACGCATCACTATATGCCTACTGGTATTAAGAGCATCATCTTTTTAAAGTAATTTCGTATGATCTTCACAGCCATCCACAGAGAAAGTCAGTTTTGTTGCCACCATTTGAAATCTCAGGAGAGAAAGCAGAGGTTCAAAGAAGTTTAGTGATTTGTCTGGAGTCTCACTTTTAATAAGTGAGAGGGGCAAAATTTGGTGCAGCCTTGTTCTGGCTCCAAAACCAGTCCCCTTCTCACTCTGCCACCACCCTCAGAAGGTAGGGGAGATGGCATCATTCCCCCCTTGCTGTCTCTATCTCACAGCACAGCAACCTAATCTTAAACCTAGGTGCTTGAAAATGCACTTGGCCTCATCCATAGAACCACAGACTATCAAAGTTGGACAGGATTGCAGAGATCATCCAATACCTTTGCAGATAGGGAACCTGGGGCCTAGGCTATCAAGTGAACGTTGGTGAGAAGAGGCTCTGGTGTGACAAGACTTTACATCAAAATCCAGCACTGCCCTGTACCTCTGGGATCCTGAGTTACCTTAAGTTTCCCCAAACTCACTTTTCTCCTCTAGAAAATGGGAAGAAATGGAAAAAATAATGCCATATGCAGAAGGCTATTGTAAAGCCTATATAAAGTCACATATAAAAACATTTTTTTAACTCTAAAGTGCTGTTATATACAGATATCTGTGTCTCATATAAAGTCTCCCAGTTCAGACCCAGTATTCAGATATAGGGCTCTGGAATATTCTTCCCATGGCTCTATGGTGCTGGAGACCCCCCAATTTTGCTGCAAAATAGCCACAGGCCCCCTGCACTCTCATGCAGAGCAGGCTCAAAATACTTCACAAACGGTGGATGGGTGTGTACTTTTCTTTTTTGAAAGGCAAGTGTATTTAATATATGCAGTTTTATAAACAGAGACAATGGAGCGAGCAGCCCACTGTCTGTTATTACCTGAAGACGCTCCTGGGAGGAGGCAAGCACATGTCATGCACAGCATTGTTAAGTGCCTGTGGTGAGTTGGGCACTGTCCTGGGAGCAGGGAAGTCAAGGGCCCTGCCCTCCAGGAGCAAGTCCAGGCAAAGGGAGTTTCCCGAAAGAGGTGAATCACTCGGGGAAGATCCCTTTGATATGGCATGTGCCAGGGCCAACTCTGTGTTGATTACTACAACGTCAAGTCTATGAACGGTAGGAACATCTAGCTCCCCCACCCCAGTCTCCACATTCCAGGCCTTCTTCTCTCAACTGGCAAGGGGAGTACACAGGTAAAACGTGTTGTGGGGCCCTGTCAAACCTACCACGATGCCTCTGGTGCCTCTGGGCTCCCTCTCCACTGTTCCCCAAACCTAACTGTGCCAATACCTCACCAGCCGCGGGAGGAGAAATGTGGAAAATGTTCACCCCGTCATGGCATAATTGGAGAAACAGAAGCCTAGAAAAGACATCGGTCTAAATCAAATTTGCCTGTGAATCAATACTCTAAAACACCAGTGCCCAGGAGTCCTGGCTCCCAATTCTTAACCTTAGCTACCGGGCTTTACGACTTGATGTTTTGTGTGTTCCTTAGGATGTTTTCGAAGACTGCCATAGTCACGGCACCACCTAGCATCAGACATGGCGTACCACAGGCACTTCACACAATGTTTAGCGATGACTGAGACACAACTTACTTTGCTCTGAGCCTTCTATTTTCTCATGGATAAAATACCAGAATTAAATTAGATGATCTTGAAGACACAAGCTATTTCTAACTCATAAGCTAAGTACCTTTGCTTGGTAAATGGCAACCATGGAAATCAACTCAGGACAGTAGGTTGCAGGTTCCAAACATTGACTGAGGACCCACCACTGGGGATGTAGGGGTGCATAGTGAGTCAGAGGTGTGAGAGATGAGCCACCCAGCCTCCAGGAAGGCCACAGCCTGGGGCAAATACCATTCTCACCAGAGTGAAGACTAGTGGGCAGTGCTTCTCAGCAGAGAGAACTTCAGTGAGCCTGGCAGTCAGAAGACTTGGGTTCCTGTGCAAAGCCCATTCTTGTTTTGCTGGGAAATCCTGGCAGATTTCTTCCTTTCTCAGCACCTCAACTTATTATCCATTCTTCTACAACATTAGGAAGGGAGGCTCTCTCTTCTTCCTGGAGAGTCAGAACAGGAAGACCAACTCTCCCACTGCCTGGGATTCTTTCTGCACAAAGCTAATATTGCCCATTTTTGCAAAGGATCCTTCGCCCTGACCTCAGTCCTTACTCTGCATGTGCAGAAATTTATAGAGACTCTAATATGTTATAGACCGTGATCTCCTCTTTCTCATTCCTCCAAGTGTTTTCCCTTTCATTTTCCTTAGTTACTATTTGAGGCCAGACACCCCAAACAGAGGAAATATAGACTCTCTGTGGTAGAAGAAGGATCCTTAAATCTTCCACCTCAACATGTACACACCCAAGCTCTGCTCAGGAACAGGGTCTCCCTGCCTCCCACGGCAGCCCATTCTGTCTGCTGCAGGGCTGATTATTAGAAAGTTTTCCAGGGACAGCAGACACCATCCTCAATTAAAACAAGCTCTTCGTGGTGGTCATTTCTCCAGCTATTTTCTTGAGATTTGTCTTCTGCAAAATGACTGGGTCTTGCCTCGGAGGATGATCCTTCCCCGGGTTGTAGCTGTCTGTGGGTTTCCTGGGCAAGTGTCCCCATCTCTAGTCCTAAATCTTTGCTTTTGTAGATATCAGGTCCATCTTGATCATCCTTAAATCCCATAGAAATGTATTGCTTGTTAAATAATGTTTGACTTTTGAGGGTTTTTATCCTACTCCATTTTTTTCAAGGGAATATATATAACTCAGTGGTTAATTCCATTAACTAACTCCACACAACCCATGAGGCATAAGTCTTGTCTTGAGCCAAGTCTTAGTCCTGGCACACTCAGTAGTGATACAACCTTCATCTAGTTACCTACCCTCTCTGAGTCTTAGTTTCCTAGATGGTAAAATAATACATACCTCATGAGTTGCTAAAAGAATTAAATAGTGCAAATGAGGTTGTTCTGTTAGAAGTAGTGTTATTTTCCTTACATTTCATCTCTCCATAGACTCAAAATCCATCTCTTTGTATCAGCCACTATCTTTGGTCCTAATTCCATCCTCTGGGACCAGGCAGATTAGGCTTAAATCCTTCTTCCGCATAGCAACCCTTTAAATATTTCCATTTACTCACAATCCTTTTATATGGCAAAGGCCTTGCAGAGAAACTGAGGTGAGAAAAAGTGTTTCCAGGGCCTCACCACAATCTGGAAGGAGAACCAAGAATTTCTGACTTCTACTGCCCTGGAGTCGCCACTCCAGCATCTGCCTCCAAGAACAGAGGGGTAACCAGGGCGCCAGGAAAACTCAACTCTGGCAACACAGGACATTGAAGTGTTGAAACATGCCACTTTGATGTGGCATTAGCTCATGAGATTGCTCTGTTTTCCAATTTAGAAAAAAAAAACCCAGCTGTTAGACTGTTTAATATAATAATAAGTACAGTAGTGCACCAAAGATTTTCAGGAATTTTTCCACAAAGCTCTGCACCCAACTGTGCAACTTTTTTTTACAATAGCCACGGAAAGCTATTTTTTCTATTATGCAAAAACCTTTTAAATTGCTCTCTAACCTTTCAGCTGCTATTCTATCAAATCCCTCGATGACCAATGTACCATGTCTAGTTGAAACAATTCGGAAGCAAGACAGGATTTAAGTAAATAAATAAATGCATGGACTGAATTGCTCTATTGAATGGGGATACGAAGAAATGTATTTGCTACCTTTCCAGCTGTGGGAAATGTATTATTTGATATTTTGTTTTGAACTTACTGAAATAAGACCATCAGTTAAATTATTCTCATCATTATTCTCATTCAGCTAGTCCCATAACATGCTCCATAAGTAAATTTCCTGTCTCTGGATGCTTTTCAAGCTGGGGCCATTAGTGGGTACTAGTGACTTACCAGAGAAGCTATGGTTGGGATTCTTTCACTGGGAAGAAGAATGGCTCTAAAAATACCTTCAAACCATGAAGTTCTATTATTCTAATCTGTGTCTAATCTATTGTGGCGACAACTTCTGTTGGGGAAAATAAGGAGTGAAAGTGAAGGCATGCTCTTTGGAAGAAACTCAAAAAGAAACTTACCTGATCACACAGATGATGTTTACTATTATTTTATGTGTAATACTGGATATTTCTCTATCCTATGGCAGACTGGTGAAGGTAGGACCAATCAAGGACCATAATAAGTTCTCTTTTTTCTTCTTTACCACTTTCAATGGCTAATTCATTTGTTATTTATTATGCTGACTAGGTATGGATACTGTTTTTATTAATGATCTTTATCTATCAGCAGCACTCCCCACACAGTGTTTGCCTAATGGGCTCTTAGAGTACCTAGAAATTGATCTTTTCAGCCTCTGGACCATCAGCAGGGCCTGATGCTGGGACTCTGGGCCACTGACTTGGGGAGCCAATAATCTTGTCTGCTTATCCGGGTGTAACCAAAATATATCATGAGTCTCTCTGAGTGCCATGTCGTGGAAAGGGTTGGGAAGCACTGAGCTTCCTTGAAGTTTCTGGTCTTTCAAAATGCACAATATTATTATAACATTGTGAAGATAATTGAAACTAGCCAGTTTTTTTTTTTTTAGACTGAGTCTCACTCTGTGGCCCAGGCTAGAGTGCCTTGGTGTCATAGTTCACAGCAACTTCAAAGTCTTGGGCTCAAGTGATCCTCATGCCTCATTCTCCTGAGTAGCTGGGATACAGACGTTCAGCACCACGCCCATCTAGTTTTTCTAATTTTAGTTGAGATGGGGTCTCACTCTTGCTCAGCCTAGTCTCAGATTCCAGATTTCAAGGGATCCTTCCACCTCGGCCTCCAGAGTGCCAGGATTACTGCGTGAGCCACCACACCTGGCCTGAAACTAGTCACTTTTTTTTCTTCGAGTTTGTTTTTAAATTCACACTTACAAAGAAACCTGTCCCTTTCATGTGAATTTGTGTCCATGGGTTACCCATTGCTGCCTAACTTCACTTCCCATTCTGGAGAAGAATAGCTATAACTTAGAAGAATTAGTTAAAGTCTCACGTACTCCCTCACATAAAATGGGTCAAAGGTTCTTACCAAATGGGTGAAAGGTCTTCTCCTGCGGCTGTTCTAAAATAGACCCTACCTCAGATCCTAGTCATTCAGCTCAGATATAATTCCTTCCAATAAGCCTTCTCTGAGTATTCACATTCCATTACTCAAGCTAGAAATAATCTCTCCATACTCGGAATCCCATACCTCTTGTTCTGTCTTTTTCTTACAACACTGAGCAATTTTTGAATCCTGGTCAGTCATGTAGTCATAGTTCTGGAGGAATGGAAAGCTTTGGGGGGTAGTATCCATGTTTTATTTGCAATATTCTTTAAAGCATTCCTGACAGGACTAGAATTACATAAGAAAGTCACGTAATGAGATAAATAAGAGACGAATTAGCCTGACACTTCTCTTTGCTTTGTGGCCACAAAGCACTTAAATTTGATTAATTTTCAAATATGAGTTTCTTAGGAAATTTTTCTTTGGGAATTCTCCTGAGGGTTTTCAAAAAGTTCTGAAAATTTGTCGAAGATTATTTTCTAATTTTAATAGGAAGATGTTGAAAAAACACAAATATATGGAAAGCATTAAATTTTGTTGTTAAGCAAAGAAGTCCAAATTGAAACAAATTGGACGCACATATTAAAGTAGAAAAACATCTTTGAGCAAACATTGAAGGTATGGAAGAATTTTTTTTTAGAAACAATATAAAAGAATCATGACGATGCCTGTGTATATCTCCCCATTCATCTCATCCTTAGGAATTTTGGAATTGATGCAAAAGTAATAATTCAACAATAGCAAAAAGCAAAATACACAGACATTCATGACACTACAATAGCAAAAAACCAAGGAAACAAACAAAAAAATTGAAGGCAACTTAAAGGTCCCAAAGTGGGGGGGATGGCTTTATTAACTACAAAACAGTATCAAAAATTCTATTATCTAGTCATTAAAATGCAAACTTTAAAAGGAAAATGCTTATTATATAATGTTCAGTGAAAAAAAACGCAGGCCATAAAATGAAATATGCATTATGCATGCATGATGAAAAGACAAGAAATAGATAAGAATGTGCAAAAATACAAATAGTTGGATTTGGTTGGGGATTCTAGCTTGTTTTCTGTTTCAAAGCCATTACATCATCTTTTCAATGACAAACTACATTTTAAGTAATTGAAAACAAATTCTCATTAGCATTGTCCTTGTATAAATTCTCAGAGAACACATTATTCTTATTCATTTCCACCTCTGCTACTTATCTTTGATTTGGACCTGCTCCATTCTCTTCTCCCACAGTTCTCTTCTCTAACTAAACTGGGAAAAGACCCCCATCAAACAAAGAAGCAAAAGGTACCGAGCGTAGCAGAAGCCGTGAATCCAAATTGGAGAACAATGGAGAACTGGATTTGATGTCTCACCCTCATTGCAAAGGCAGACCCAGATTCTTTAATGACCACGAGTGACCTTGGTTTAACAAGCCTTGCCAACAAGGCACAATGTTCCCGTCCTCAGAAATAGACCCCAGCAGATCTTCCAGGGGCCCATAAAAGTCTGCTCTCTTGGAAGAATGTGACAACTCTGGCAAGAAATACAGATTTGTCATTCTCTATATTAAGAGAATGTTCAGTTGCATTTTTAACAGGGCCAACACTTTGGTAAAATTTTAAGGTTGGCAAAGTGAATTTTCCCCTAGCCCAAAACGCCTTCCCCTGCCTCTGGATGACCAATAAAATCACCTCATGTTACGTTTTACAAAGCCCTTTCACACCCAAATTCTCATCTGAATCTGAATCTGAATCTCACCAGCCCAATGAAGTCAGTGTTTTTATTAATTTGATTTTTGAGAAGATACTGAGGCTCAGGGAAGTGAATGGACTTAGCCAAGGACACCCAGCCTTGATGTGTGGTCAGTGCCCCTTTCACTTACCCTGAGCACTTAAACCTCATCTTGTTCAGGGAAGAGCTAGCCCAAGGCACCACTCACACCATGACCAGTGCCCTGCTATCCAGGGATAACTACTGTTAAAAGGAAGGTCTATGGGGAGGAGCTTATAAGAAGGAATAGTCTTATAAGAGCTATAAGGAATAGTCAAGTGGGATTTTTAAGAAGATGGTGAACTAGCTTAACCTAGTGGCTTTGAGGAACTATAGATAGAAACTTTGAGATGCAGAAAGAGTTGTAAAGAAGCCCTGGCGAGACAGAGGCTGTTTTTTAACTGTTGAATGTGTACATCTGGAATGGTCACAGACCAAAGGAGAAGGTGTCTGGGTTGCTGAGACAGGAGAAAATAAAAGAGGGCCTGTTGTTTCTCAGTCCTCCTCTCTCCTCCTTCATCTCACTCCCATGGCCTTGGCACAGATAGGGCTGGAACAGACCTCAGGAGCGAGAGCCAGGGCTCCTTAGGTGTAAAACCAGGGCTGAGGGGAGTGAGATTGATGAGTCTCAGGTAGTCACTGCTCTCCCATGTCTAAACACTCAGGGTTGGTTCCTTTTGTGGATGCTAATTCTTTCTAAAGTAAAGAACACATCTGAGGAGCTGTTTGTTGGGGTGAGGAGTAGTTTCTGATGCCTGGACCCTCCATTTAGGTTCATCCTGACTCTTTGTCCCACCTTCAACATATCAGGACAGGTGCAAGTGGAGGTCTGGCCTTCAGCCATTGGCCTTGTTGGACAGAGTAGCCTATAAACACAGAGAAATGGAAGCTCACAAATCAAGAGAGAAGTACTAAATATTTCCAAAGAAAAATAGCACACAGAATTATAGATTCCATAGACACTGGATGTATTGGAAGTGACAGATCAAGAATTTACATACATATATATATATATATATATATATATTTCAAAGGGATAGTATTAGCAATATAAAATGAAAACAAAGGAACCATAAAAGGAATCAAGTAGAAATGCTGGTTGTGAAAAATATAATAGTTGAGATAATGATGGTAACTAGCAGAAATTATTCAGCTGAGGAATGACTTGGTGAACTGAGAGATTAACTTGAGGAATTTTCCTTAGCAGAAAATTATTTTAAAAATAGAAATTGTAAAAGTCAAGATATAAAAGGCAAAAGCAGTCTCACAAAGGAAAAAAATAAGTTATAAATTGGGAGGAAGAAACATTTGAAGGAATAATGGAGATAATTCTACCCAAATTAACAAAAAGATAAAAGGCCCTGGATTGAAAGAACCTATAAAGAGTAAGACAGAGAAAAGATAAGAAAAAAGATACCGCTAGACCCAAATTGTGCTGAAATTTTAAAATATCAAGATAAGGGAAAAACTGTAAATGCTTCCAGAGAGAGAGACATCACCTACAAAAGAATAAGAATAATATCAAATTTTTCAGCAATAAGGAAGGATACAGGAAGATGATGGAGAAGTACTATTAAATGTTTGAAAGGTAGAATTTCATATCCAGCTAAACCTTCATGCAAATGTAAAAGCATGATAAAAAATACCCTAAAACATATAGTCTCAATGTTTGACATGTAAAAACCCACATGTAAAAGATTTTTCAATGACATATTACATAAGGTAGGAACAAATAGAAGAAATGATTCAAGGGCTATGTGAAATAAACATAATCAAATATTTTTGTAAAGTTTATCTTTTAAAATAGCTGAGACTAAACGAAAGAGAAAAAGAAAGCGCATCTGAAAAAAACAAGACTCAGAAGTCTAGATGAACTCAGGGTGATGGAATTGGGAGAAACCAAGGGACATTAGGGCTCATTAAAGTCCTTGATTTATATGAGAGACAATACTGACAACTCTTTAGAAAATAAACAAAAGAATTTTAAAAAGCATAGAAGTGTGACAAGTTGAAATAATAAATGAACCAAGTAGATGTCCTAATATATGGATAATTATTGCAAATGTAAATGAGCTAACTCACCAAATAAAAAATAAAATACAGATATTTGCTACATATTATACATATTTTATAATAAAATAATACCCATTAAGTAAAAGGATAAAAATTATTAACCAGGCAAAGAGAACAAAATAAAGCTAATGTTGATATAATATTATCAGATAATATGAAGGCCATAAACTCTTTATAAAAAATAGCAAAGAGCTGTAAGAAAGGAAAATTAACACAGCTATACCACTTGTTACTATAGATGTAAAAATTATAAAGAAAGTTTTAGTAAATCAAAATTAATAGTTCATTAAAAAGATTATATAGCACATTTGTCTTACCCAGTTGTATATGAGGATAGTATTAGAAAATCTGTAAACATAATTTGCCATACAAACTAACTATTGCCAATACAATGAGAAAGGAAAATGATATTAAAGGCTTAAGGATTAGAGAAGAAGAAATAAAATTGCCATTATTCATTGATGATCAATCTTTTTCTTAGTAAATTCAAAGTAATCTACTAACAGAGTATTAAAAGTAATATTATTTAAGCAAGGTGACTGGATATAAGAATAATTTGTAAGGGTAAATTGCATTTTCATATATCAGCCATAAACAACTAGGAAACATTATTTTAAAAGAACATATCTTTTGTAGGGAGATCTAAAGTATCCTGCTAAAGCTTCATTCCAATATGAAGACATGATAAAAATACTTTAAGACACACACACAACCTTAATCCTCAAGTATGGTCTTCACGTCTATACTGTGGCCTGTCTCAAGTTTCAACTGAAATTGTTTACCAAGGCCTCACCTTTCCAACTTCTGTGCCTGAAGCACCTCATGCTACCGAAAGGCTCATCTCTTAGGTCTCTCGTTGTTTTGAAAACTTACCCATCAGCCAATGGCTAAAGGATTTCCGAGTCTTTCACCATGCTCCTCTTCTCTCCAGGATTTTGCCCCTCAAGTCTCAGCTGTCCCGGTAACCCTGAACACTGGCCTTTCTGCTCCTCCGCTGGGTAAAACTTCCTCTTTCTCTCTGTGGTCTCTTCTCCTCCACCCAGGTTTGGAATGTGTAAGTGAGGTAAAAGCGAAGTGAGATTCACCTTGTGTCCTTGCTTTATCTCAACAATAGCAATGCCTGCCTTCACCTTGGCCTGATTCGGTTTCTCCTCATGCGTTCAAACTTTGGTTTCATAGATTTTCACCAATTTTAACAGTTGTTTCTGGTGAGAGAGTCAGTCACAGCTGGAACTGGAAGTTTTGTAAAACTAGAAAAAGAAACCCTGCTTTATATTATCTCACAAAATAGAGCATTTATGGACTCTATGACCCAGGAATTCTATTCTAATGACTATGCTTAAAAGAAATCTTTGGGGCATATCAGAAAGATGGATAAGAATGTCATAGCTATATTAAATATATTAACAAACTGAAAAATAAATCCCATCAACAGGAGAATAAGTTATGGCATATTCACACAGAGGAATGTAACAGCAATAACATTGAAGGAATGGCAACAACAGGCAAGAATATGAATGAGTCTTCACAATATGATATTAAAAGGTAGAAATGTCAAAGTTAATTATACACGATGCTCTTTTCATAATATTAAGAAAAACATTAATAAACTACACTTTAATGGAATATATGCAGATGGGATAAAACTGTAAAAAGAGAAAGCAAGGGAATGATCATAAGGTTCATGACAGTGGTTACTCTGAGTGGAGGTGGCAGGGTTGGAGTAGGGAGAAACACTTGGGGAATGTGGATGAGTTACTGCTGAAGTCTTACTTTGGACATGGAGTCATGTTTCACGAACACTTACCCCATTAAAATACCTAAGTAAAAAAACGAGCCATGCATGAATGAGAATGAAAATCCAGTTTTAAGTCCCTGACATCTAAAAAAAAAAAAAAAAAGGCAGTAGATCTGTCTGAGTTCTGCCATTTTAGTGGTCATTTGTTCCATTAGCTCTGGAGGTCTGCCTAGTTGCCTAAGCATTTGTATTATTTGTTTGAAAGATTATGGGCAAAAACCCTACATTTCCATGTTCAGATACACTGATGCTAACCAGAGGAAGACATTTGCTTCTCCTGCAGCTCCTACCAGTCCTTTTATCTCAAGTCCCACTCCCCTCCCCCTTACAATTCTCCTCCATACTGTGTTCAGAGCATTGCTGCTGAGATGCAAAGCCAGCCAGATTACTTGTCCTCCACCATTACCTCTAGAATCAAGTCTTCCTCTGGGCATCACAGGACCTCTGTGATCTATCCCCAGCAAATGTTGCTAGCTCTGTGCTACTCACCCAGCCTGGAATACAAACTACACGTGGACACCACCATGTCTTTGCTCATGCTGTTTAGTCTACCAGGATCACCCTTATCCTTACTGACAGATTACTAATTTCCAAGCCTCAGTTCCCCTACTTCCCATTTCTGTGAAGACCTGAGGAGAGGGGGTTAGAGGTAGAGGGTTAGTCTCTGGATACTCTCGAATAAATGCAGCCTCAACATAGACAAAGCTTAGATAAGTGGAGGCCCATCAGTGATAAAGCCTGCAAATCACAAACAGGTTGTAAACTCAGGCCTTGTTCTGGGCCTCCTCCCGTCCCCCACTCATTACATCAGTGGGACCAACCTAGGTGGACCCGAAACTCTGGTCTCTCTCCCAACTTCCCAGAAGTGGTTTCTAGGTCACAAGCAAAATCCAGAGAGAGCTTGAACTTTGGAGTTAGACCAACCCAGGTTGAATGCTGAATCCACCTTTTGAAATGCATCAACTGGACAGTACCTGTGGCTCAGCAGGTAGGGTGCCAACCCCATATACTGAGGGTGGCAGATTCGAACCCGGCCCCAGCCAAACTGCAACAAAGAAATAGCCAGGCATTCTGGCAGGTGCCTGTAGTCCCAGCTACTCGGGAGGCTCAGGCAAGAGAATCACCTAAGCCCAGGAATCAGAGGTTGCTGTGGGCTGTGACGCCACCGCACTCTACCAAGGGCAATAAAGTGAGACTCTGTCTCTATAATAAAAAAAAAGAAAGAAGGAAATGCATCAACTCTATGGGAATTTAAATGTTAACAGTCTGAGAAATGAGAACACAGTTTAAATAGTGCATATAAAGTAGGATTGTGCCATGATTCTATTAACTTAGCAGATGGACCCTAGGGAACATGAGATGACATACTGGAAACTGCGGCTTACGCAAAACTTCAAATGTGCTACTTCACTGACAAATTAAAGGTAATTTTGACTACAAACACTATTTGCCATACTCACTGACTTTGAATACCTAACCCCCAGGTGAAATGCTACTCTACTGCATTAGCTACATGACTGAGGAGGTCTCCCGACCTCTCGGAACTTTGAAATCCTCATTCTTAAATATTTCCTTGGAGCTTGGCAGATTGTATTTTCCAAAGATGGCACAATAGCACAACCTATCCGCCATACCCTGTCTTCTTATCAAAAGGCAGGATCTCTCTTCCTTTCCCCGGAACGTGGGTGAGCTTGTATCTTGCTTATAACCAGTATTTTATGACAAGAGGAATAGTTGGGACTTCAGAGCCAGGTTACAAAAGGTGACCCAGCTTCCACCTTTTTGTGGAGAAGGACAATTGCTTTCAGAAGGGTCAGCCTCTTTGTGAGGAGTGTGATTACACTGAGGCTGCCATGTGTTGAGGAAGCCTGGGCAATTGGGAGAGGCCACATGGAGATGCTCCTGTCCAGGGAGACAGAGTGCACCGCCTGCCATGCATATGACTAAAGATGCTTCTAGAAAATTCCAGTCCATATTTGTTGAGCTCCCAACCTTTGCATGTCCCAGATGAGGCCCTTTACAACACAAAGCAGAAGAAAGCTGTTTTGTTTTTTTTTTTTTTTTAATGTGATCTCTTTTGAATTTCCGACTCACAGAATCCGTGCTCATAATAAAATTGTCGTTTTATGTCATTAAATCTTGCTGTAGCTTTTAAAGCAGTGATAGAAACTGCATCAAGGGTTTTCTGAGGACTAAACAAAATAATGTACTTTCTGTACCCAACACAAAGCTTGTGCTTAGAAGATGGTGGCAGGTATCCAGGTTGTGGCTGGTGCCTGGCCTAGCACCCTTAAGTCAGCTGCTTTATTTTTCTGGGCTTAGGATTTCTTTTTAGGAGTACCTGCTGAAGTAACTCAAAGGTTTGTTATGAAGATCAAATAGGATGATAAGTATGAAAGTGCTTTGGACAATCCAAATGCCCATCAACCCACGAATGGATTAACAAACTGCGGCATACATATACCATGGGACACTATTCAGCCCTAAGAAAAGATGGAGACTTTATATCTTTTGTGTTTACCTGGATGGAGTTGAAGCACATTCTTCTTAGTCAAGTATCTCAGGAATGGAAATGTAACTGGCCCACTGCACATTCTCAGACCACATTAACTCTCTTTCCCCTCCCTCTTTATTACTAATGTGAAACCAATATATAAACAATTACACTCTCACACAAACAATAGAGCATAAAATAGTCTAGCAAGGTGGAGGGGAGAGGACGGGGAGGGGAGGGCAAGGGGAGGGCGATTGGGGGACTCTCACCTAATGTGCACAGTGTGAGGGTGTATAGCATGCCTCCTGGGTGAAGGACTCAACTACAACTTGAACTTTACCTTGAAAGTGAGAACAAGGTTACCTAAAAATTTGTACCTTCAGATTCATTTGAAAGAAAAAAAAGAAAGTGCTCTGGAAACCGTAATACTCTGTACAAATCAAAGGGGTTATTATACTTATGTCTGTCCAATATAAGCCCAGATAGGAGAATGGTTTAGTGGCAGTTAGTGTCTGAAATCCTGAGACCAAAGACTTTGACCTGAGACTCCACATGTGCTCCCCCTTAGAGATAATTAATTTCAGCCATTCATCTAATGAGACTTTTATTAAGCACTCATTACAAGCACAAAACTGTTCAATGCTGTGTGTTTTCTGAAAAGATTCGGGTACTCAGTCCGGTCCTCCACAAATATCCTGTTGTAGTTGGTGGAATGGAGGCTCTCTGCAGGAGTCAGTTTCATGAGCTGCCTAAAGGGAAAGAGGGAGCAGAAAGAGAACTCACGTGGTCTGAGAAGCTGCAGTGTGCCAGGTACTGTGCCAAGCTATGATTGTCTCATTCCATCCTCACAATGACTGTGCCAGAGGGGTTATACATTAACCAAGTCTTCAAATGAGGAAGCAGACACTCGGAGAGATTAAGCTTCTTGCTGAAGGTCACAACAGTAGTAAGTCAGCATCCAAATCTGGGTCTGCAGACACTCCGCTATACTGCTACCTTATTCTGCCTCAAAGAATTATTTCCCCACCCAGACTACCAAAAAAATAGACATGTTCTCAAATATTTGCCCATTAGATAACATTCCTATTCAATTAACTTTCTTCTGAAATTTCATGCTAAAACGATAACTAATATCATGCATGTCCTATTAGCACAGAATCCTTTATGATTTACAAATATATTCACGTCTTTTTCTTCCTTGGTCTTCCAACAAGCCTGTGGGGGAAGCATCACATTATACCTAAGGTCTCACAGTTAATAAGTGGGCAAAGGATTGCACTTCAGTTTGCTGCCACATTGGAATCCCATTTGCTCCTGCTGAGCATCACATGACTTTAGACATCAGTGAACATTTTGGAAAGGCATGTCATCATCTTCAGGATGTCCTGTCAATCATGACAGCCCTTCCCATCATTAACTGTATCTTATGAAAATATATGCTTACATTATGAACAGCCCTGGATATAAATCCATTCTCAAAATATTTGCTAGAGAATTTCAATTGTCTTTTGGTTGCCTCCTTGTCAGTTCCATTAGATGGCTACTGCTTTTTTCTTGTCACTTGCCTACCAGAGAGCTTTTACCAGGAGGAGGAGGAGAATAAGCAGGTCTGTCTTTTCCTTATTGTCTGGTTGTGCTTGCAACATAGATACTATTTTCAATCCACTGCTTGCAGAAAATATTTTTTTTTTTTGAAGACAAAGTATCACTCTGTCACCCTAAGTAGAGTGCCATGGCATTATAGCTCACAGCAACCTCAAAGTCCAAGGTTCAGTGATCCTCCTGAGTAGCTGGGACTACAGGCACCTGCCATAATGCATGACTGGTTTTCCTATTTTTAGTAGAGACCGGGTCTTGCTCATGCTGGTCTTGAACTCCTGAACTCAAGCAATCCACCTGCTTTGGCCTCCCAGAGTGCTATGATTACAGGCACAAACCACCCTGCCTAGCTGCTTGTAGAAATCTTTGAAGGCAGAAATTACTTGAACTCACTGAAGTCCATTTTGAAAAGTTTAGTTTAGTGAAGACTAGATAATATAATCCATAGATCCACCCAATGGATCATGTTAACTGAAGACTGTCAGAAAACATTGAGAGTTTAAGATTGAATGAATGTGGATGACCATGCTGTTCAATTCCCATTCTCCTTTTAAGAGGTCTCAGGTACGTTATAAAGTATGCGATTGTCTAATGTACGCGTGGAGCCCAATATGGGCAGCTGCACCCACCCATCCAATTATTAAGCATTGGTTAACTTTTCTTTCTTTTTTGGATTTAAAATATAAATAGAAGTTCTTGGCAGTTATATGAATCTGCACCTGTGAAAAAAATTGCATAGGACCACATACGTACACACAGAATAAGTAAATGTAACAACTGGGAAAATATGTCTAAGCTCTTTAGCTTATACCAAGGCTGATTTCCTTGTTTCGATATTGAACTACTGTTACTCAAGATGCTACCACTGAGGAAAAGTAGGTGAAGGATACAATAGGACTTACCGTCCTTCATTTTGTTTTTACAACTTCTTGTGAATCTATAATTATTTCAAAATTACGTAAATGGAAATTGTAATCTCCTGGAGTCTGAGTAGATTGTTTGCTGCATTTCCAGGAGACCATGGCCGGATGGAGACCATGGCCTTGGGAGAAGTGGTTTCCACCCTTCAAGCTCACTTCCCTCATCTATAAAATGGACCCTTTTTCCGAAGCTCCACTAAGCTCTAAAATCCTAGGATATTCTAGGATGTGTACATCTCTTTACCCGGAATCATATATAAATGATGTGGGGTAATGAGGTGTAAACCTCTGTCAGGTTATCTGCTCCTGGGCCAGCTCTAGTGGTCAGAGACAATGTGTTCAGCATTTGAACATGAAGTTTTCTCTCCTAGAAAACAGACTTGGAACCATTCACTTTTTCCCATAGGTTTTTCAAAGGATCTTCTGAGTGAGGAAAACAGAGAATGTTTGAAAATATTTGTATTAGTTTTTTGGGGGGAGGGGCAAGATGGCCGACTGGAAGCAGCTTCCAACAGAGGCTCCTGTCCAAAAGGAAAAATAACCTCCAGAAACTGCCCAATTGAGCTGAAAACTGGGAGCCCAGCTGAGAGAGAGAAGTGATAACTGCAGGTCAACTCTGAGGCAAGCTGTGACTTCAAGAAACCAAGCTACAGGCAGAAAAACTGAACTAAAGTTTTCTGCCATTCTGACCTTCCAGGACACCCTTCCCCCCTTACTGACACACCAGAAGCCTGACCTCTGCTGAAACTGAGGGAGGACTTGAGCAGCGCCCACCCTCCCTATCTGCCGTACCAGGCGGCCCACCAGGTAAGAGACTCTGGGACACCACCGAGCCCCAGCCAGCCCCCAGGCCAGGAACTCCACCAGGAACCCTGTGTGACTCTGATATCTGCCCCACCAGGCCTTGGCCTGCCTCAGCAGCAGCCATGAACTCCACCTGGACCCCCGCGCAGACCGATTGGCACCCCGACGGACCTTGGAAGTCCACCGGGACTCCCATCCAGTGCCAATCTGTGCTTGGCCCAGGCTCAGTCCGCCGCCTGCTGGGACCCCCACCTGGCTCTGCTCCTTGCCCCAGGCCCGTTGCCCACAGTGGCCAGGAACTCCACTCCACCAGGACCTCTGTGTGGCCCTGATTGGCACCCCCGCCCACCACAAGCAGCAGCCAGGAACTCCGCTGGGACTCCCATGCAGCCCCAATTGGCACCCCCCGCAGTGGCTAGGAATTCCACTGGGACTCTTGCGTGGCGCCGACTGTGCCCCAACTGGCCTCAGCCTGCCACTGCTGGGACCCCTGCCTGGCATGCCCCAGGCCCGCCGCCCACAGTGGCCAGGACTCCACTCTGCAGAGACCTCCGCACGGCCCTGATTGGCATCCCACCGGGCCTTGGCCCACCGGCTGCCATGGCAAGGGACTCCACTGGGACCCCCGTGTGGCTCTGATCCGCACCCTCCGGGACTCGGCCCTACACTTGCAGAAGCCAGGGACTCCACCTGGCCTTGGCTTGACGCCTGGCCTGCTGTGGCCAAGGACTTTGCTGGGAACCCCGAGGCAGGCCTCTCCCTGCCACCCACACTGGCCAGGAACTCCACCAGGAACCTGCCCGGCCTCTGTCTGCTTGCCCAGGCCAGCAACTTCAGGACCCACACAACCTACCTCCTCCCCTACACTCTCTGCCTCCCTACCGGCCCCACCCAACTGGCCAGGGACTCAGGAGGCTACTCAACCAGTGCCCTCCCTCTGGAGCCCTCCTCTCAGCCAGAGAAGCTAGAGGCAGGGGTTCCCTTTGCAAAGACCACTGGGTGCCCCATCCCATGCCCTGCTGCTTGATCTAGGCATGTCGCACTCCAGAGCTGCTCCCACAGCCAGAACTCCCTGGGTGGGGCAGTCCCAGAGGACCTACACAGGGTCACTCCCTACAAAGATGCAGCAACAAAAGAGTGA
Source organism: Perodicticus potto (assembly GCA_963574655.1). Classification (NCBI taxonomy): domain Eukaryota; kingdom Metazoa; phylum Chordata; class Mammalia; order Primates; family Lorisidae; genus Perodicticus; species Perodicticus potto. The sequence goes on from CAUYRH010041059.1 coordinate 23,534, forward strand.
TGCTGCCGGGGTCTAATCTGGGAGAGAAACCTCCCAAATTCTGAGGATGGTCATAGGCAACAGTGAAAAATAATCGTGAGGTGGAATCAACAGAAAAACCCAGGCAATATAAATAATCAGAGTCGATCAACTCCCCCAAGGAATGACAAGGTAGATACAGCACAAGATCCCTTGCATAAGCAAATGGCTGAGATGTTAGAAAACGAATTCGGAGTCTGGATAGCGAATAAGATTAGCGGAATGGAGGAAAAGATGGAATTAGAATTTTAGGCAGTAATCCAAAAGATGACCCAAAAGATGTCTCAAGAATTGAACAAATTCAAAGACAAAATAACCAATGATTTTGACACATTGAGACAAGAAGTTGCAGCCCTCAAAGATCTGAGAAATACAGTGGAATCCCTAAGTAACAGAATGGAGCAAGCAGAAGAAAGGATTTCTGACATGGAAGACAAAGCTTTTGAATGCTCCCAAACTTCCAAAGAAGGAGAGAAATGGAAGGCAAAAATGCATTCTCTCAGACAGCTCTGAGATAACTCGAAGAAAACCAATATTCGCCTTATAGGGATACCTGAAAACGATGAAGTGGCATCACAAGGCAGAATCTCTTCTTTATAAGATTATGAAAAAGAACTTTCCGGACATGCCAAGAGATACTGAAATTCAAATAGCAGACAGTTTCAGAACTGAAGCACAACTCAACCCGGATAAGACATCCCCTAGGCACATCATAATTAACTTCACTAAAGTTAATATGAAGGAGAAAATTCTGAAAGCAGCCAGACATTAGAAATCCATTACCTACAAGGGGAAGAATATTAGAATCACTGCAGATCTCTCTGATCAAATCTTTCAAGCTAGAAGAGAATGGTCATCGACTTTTACTCTCCTAAAACCAAAGAACTTTCAACCCAGGATCCTGTACCCAGCTAAACTGTTTCATTTATGATGAAGAAATTAAATATTTTAACAACATCCATATGTTGAAGAAATTTGCTATAACTAAACCAGCTCTCCAGGATATTCTCAGACCTATCCTCCATAATGACCAGCGAAATCCTCCACCACAAAAGTAAACTCACCCAGAAACTATTTCTCAAATTTCAACTTCCACACTGATGAAAGGATTACAAATGTCCACTAGTCTAAAGATTTATCATTGTTTTCAATTAATGTGAATGGTTTAAATTGTCCACTAAAGAGGCATAGGTTGGCTGACTAGATACAAAAACTCAGGCAAGATATTTTCTGCATGCAAGAATCTCATCTTACCTTAAAAGATAAATTTAGACTCAAGGTGAAGGGGTGGTCATCTATATTCCAGGCAAATGGAAAACAGAAAAAAAGCAGGTGCTGCAATCTTATTTGTGGATACAATAGGCTTTAAACCAACCAAAGTAAAGAAGGATAAAGACGGACATTTCATATTTGTTAAAGGTATGACTCAATATAATGAGATTTCAATTATTAATATTTATGCACCCAACCAGAATGCACCTCAATTTATAAGAAAAACTCTAATAGACATGAGTAACTTGATTTCCTGCAGCTCCATAGTAGTTGGAGACATTAATACTCCTTTTGCAGTGTTGGCTAGATCCTCCAAAAAGAAGGTAAGTAAAGAAATTTTAGATTTAAACTTAACCATTCAACAATTGGATTTAACGGACATCTACAGAACCTTTCATCCTAATAAAATTGAATACACATTCTTCTCATCACCCCATTGAACATACTCCAAAATTGATCACATCTTAGGTCGCAAGTCTAACCTCAGCAAATTTAAAAGAATAGAAATTATTCCTTGCATCTTCTCTGACCATCATGGAATAAAAGTTGAACTCAATAACAACAAAAATCTGCATATTCATACAAAAACATGGAAATTAAATAACCTTATACTGAAGGATAGATAGGTCATAGATGAGATTAAGAAGGAAATTACCAAATTTTTGGAAGAAAATGATAATGAAGACACAAATTATCAGAACCTCTGGGATACTGCAAAGACAGTCCTAAGAGAGAAATTTATAGCACTGCAAGCCTTCCTCAAGAAAATAGAAAGAGAGGAAGTTAACAACTTAATGAGACATCTTAAGCAACTGGAGAAGGAAGAACTTTCCAACCCCAAGCCGAGCAGAAGAAAAGAAATAATGAAAATTAGAGCAGAATTAAATGAAATTGAAAACAAAAGAATTATACAACAGATCAATAAATCAAAAAGTTGACCTTTTTTGAAAAGGTCAATACAATATGTAAACCTCTGGCTAACCTAGCAAGGAAATAAAGAGTAAAATCTCTAATTTCATCAATCAGAAATGGTAAAGACGAAATAACAACAGACCCCTCAGAAATTCAAAAAATCCTTAACAAATATTACAAGAAACTTTTCTCTCAGAAATATGAAAATCTGAAGGAAATTGACCAATACTTGGAAGCATGCCACCTACCAAGACTTAGCCAGAACATAGTGGAAATGTTGAATAGGCCTATATCAAGTTCTGAAATAGCATCAACTATAAAAAAAAATCTCCTTAAAAAGAAAAGCCCAGGAGCAGATGGCTTCACGTCAGAATTCTACCA
>CAUYRH010041060.1:0-29161 GCA_963574655.1 Perodicticus potto
TCAAAACACTCAGGAAAAGAAAAAAAAAAACACCAAAAACACACACTTGAGATGTTGGGGGTGATACAAAAAGACCGAGCTTATAGTTGTGATTCCTCTCTCATATGAAAGTGTGAGTAATTATAAATTGGTTTTATAGTAGTACTGAGCACATTGGATATTTTTTTCCATTCCTGATATGCTTTACTAAGAAGAATATTTTCCAGCTCCATTCATGTACACAAAAAAGAGGTAAAGTCTCTATCTTTTTTTAATGCTGCATAGTATTCCATGGTATACATATGCCATAATTTATTTATTTATTTACTGAAGTTTTTGGCCGGGGCTGGGTTTGATCCTGCCACCTCTGGCATATTGGGCCAGCGCCCCACTCCTTTGAGTCACAGGCGCCACCCCATATACCATAATTTATTAATTCAATCATGGGCCAATGGGCACTTGGGCTTCCATTCATGACTTCAGCAGCACATATACTAAAATTGGAATGCTACTGAGAAGATTAGCAGGGCTCCTGTGCAAGGATGACATACAAATTCAAGAAGCATTCTTGAACATTGTAATGGAAGTCTTAACCATTTCAAGCAGGCAAGAGAGGGTGATAAAAGGTACAAAATTAGGGTTGGAGGAGATCAAAGTTTCACTCTTCGCAGATGAAATGATTTTATACCTGGAAAACCCCAGGGACTCGACCACAAAACTCTTAGAAGTGATCAAGGAATACAGTAGTGTCTCAGGATACAAAATCAATACTCACAAATCAGTAGCTTTTATATATACCAATAATAGTCAAGCCAAAAATACAGTCAAGGACTCTATTCCTTTTACAGTTGTGCCAAAAAAGATGAAATTTCTGGGAATTTACCTAACAAAGGAATTGAAAGATCTCTATAAAGAGAATTATGAAACTCTGAGAAAAGAAATAGCTGAAAATTTAAATAAATGGAAAAACATATTATGCTCATGGCTGGGAAGAATCAACATTGTTTAAATGTCCATATTACCCAAAGCAATTTACAAATTTAATGCAATCTCTGTCAAAGCACCACCATCATACTTGAAATATCTGGAAGAAATAGTACTTTGTTTTATATGGAACCATATAGTGGTATATGTATACCATGGAATATTATGCAGCCTTAAAAAAGATGGAGACTTTACCTCTTCTACATTTACATGGATGGAGGTGGAACATATCCTACTTAGTAAAGTATCTCAAGAATGGAAGAAAAATATCCAATATACTCAGTACTATTATGAAACCAATTTACAATCACTCACACTTTCACATGAAGAATAGATCACAACTATGCCCCAGGATAAAGGAGGGAGGAGGGGGAGGACATATCAAGGGAGGGTGAATGGTGGGATCACACCTATGGTGCATAATGCAAGGGTACATGTCAGATCTATTAGCATAGGGTATAAACATCTTAACACAATAATTAAGTAAATGAGATGAGGTATACTAACCAGTGTGATGTAAGTGTTCCTAATTCTATATGAAATCAGCACATTGTACCCCCATAAATGCATTAATGTATACATGAAAAATAAATAAATAAGATTCTAGAAAAGGCAAAAAAAAAAAAAAAAAAAAAAACCCTGAATAGTTTCTCGACAGCGGGGGAGACAATAATTGAAGCAAATAGACAACCTAAGAATGGGAAAATACATTTGCATATTATGAATAGGACAAAAGCTTAATAACTAGGATCTACAGAGAATTCAAATTAATCAACATAGGAAGAGCTAACAATCCCTTGTATCAATGGGCAAGAGAGATAAATGGAACCTTCTCTAAAGAAGACAGATGAATGAGTAAAAAACATAAAAATATGCTCATTGTCCCTAATTATCAGAGAAATGCAAATCAAAACCACCTGAGATATCACCTTACCCTAGTAAGAAGGGCCAACACCACAATATCTCAAATCTTCAGATCTTGGCTTGGATGTGGAGAGAAAGGTACAGTTTTACACTGCTGGTGGGACTGCCAACTAGTACAACCTTTTTTGGAAGGAAGTTTGGAGAATAGTCAAAGAACTCAAATTACACCTCCTGTTTGATCCTGCAATTTCATTAGTGGACCTGGAAGAAAAAAGAAATTATTTTATCATAGGAACATTTATACTGGACTGTTTATAGCAGGTCATTTTAAAATTGCCAAATTGTGGAAACAACCTAAATGCCCACCAATTCAGAATGGATTAAGAAGCTGTGGTATATATATACCATGGAATACTATTCAGTCACTAAAAAAGACGGAGACTTTACATCTTTTGTATTAGCCTGGATGAAAGTGCAAGGTATTCTTCTTAGTAAAACATCTTAAGAATGAAGAAGCAAGAATCCAATGTACTCAATTCTAATGTGAAGACAAGCGATGACCTAGTTGAGGGGTGGGGTGGGGGAATATGGGAGCAGAGGGAAGGAAGGAGGGAGGAGTTTGGGGGGTCATGGTGTGTGACATACCTCTTGGAGGCAGGACACAATTCTACGAGGGACTTTACCTAACAAATGCAATCAGTGTAACCTGGTTCTTATGACCTTCAATGAATCTTCAATAATAAAAAAACAAAACAAACAAACAAAACCCCCCAATAACTTTAATATGACTGTCATCATCAGGCCCAATTACAGCAGTGTTCACTTGAAGCTTATGACCCCAGTGCATTGCTGTACCTACTACGTACTCCAAAAGATCCAGAAGATCTGGGACCATGGAGACGAATAGGTAATTCTATGAATTCTCCTGCCTGATTTAAATTTATGTCTTCAATTAGCCAAAGAGAATATACAAATTCCAACCATGTAGAGTAGTCATCAGATATTTGGTTGGGCATATTATTCATATAAAGTTCAATTGATTCCAGACTTAATTCCTTTTCCTTTAATTCCCTATCTTTTTATATGGCTTCATGGGTGAATATTATTCCACTTGGCTCAATTTTGTCTCCCTTGGGTGGGTATAGATTTATTAAACACCCTTCCTTTAGTGAAGTTATTGCTGCAGGGAATTCTCTGGGAGATTATCAGGGCCAGACTCCTGTTGTTTTGTGGGGCACTGGAGCCCATGTCCCATTTCATGTTTAAAGGATTGCCCTGAGTATCAAATTTAGAATGGCATTGATTGGCCCAGTGAAACCCTTTACCACATTTGGGACATTTTTTCTTGGGTAATGCACCATTGGGACTGCTGTTGTTTTTATTGAAGGGGCATGCCTTTTGAAAATGTCCTTCCTTTCCACATTTATAAGATGTACAATAAGTTTGAAGGGTTACTGGAAAAACTTCGGCTTTATGGGCTTCCATGAAGACATTCTATCACATTTTAATCATGTCAGCAAGGGTTATATCTGGATATCATCCTCTTTTGGAAGCCAAAGCTTATTGGCAATTAGAATTAGCATTCCTGTAAACCAATTAGAGGAGTAAAATATCAGCAGCCTGGGAGTTGTCAACTTGGCGGCTTACTGCACTTTTTAAACAGTTGACAAAGTTTAAATAACACTCTGTGGCCCCGTGGAAGATGGCAGAAAAGGAGCCAGTGGGCACCTGGACATCTGGGATCTTGGCCCATGTATGGACAGCTGTGGATGAGCTCTGAGCTTGTCCCATACATTGTAATTGTTCTTGGGGGGTAGTATATGCTCCTGTTTCTATGAGCATTTCAAAGTTTATTTAGGTTTCTATTCTAGCATTATTATTGGCAAATGACATCATATATCTTGAAATTCCTGATAATAAGCACTAAATTGAGCAGGACTCACAATGGCTTTGATCAATAATTTTCAATCTCAGGGGATCATGTCATAACTTTGAGCAGTAGAATCAAACAAACTTTTGGTAAAAGCACTTTGAATACCATTTGCTTTATACTAGATCTTAATTCTTTCAAAATAGAAACTAGGAGTTTTTCACGATGGGTGCCATAGATTTCATGGAATACAGGAAAAGCCTGTAAAATGCCAGCATCCAGTTCAGCCCTTTATCTTAAACATTTTTCTATGATACTTTCTAATTGTGAAGAGGGAGGCTTATTTAATTCCACCAGAAGAGGGAGAGTTAATGGAGAAGTCCCTTCTGAGTTCAAAATAAAGGGATTCTTTTCCTCCATGGGGTAATTTTTTTTTTTTTTTTAGCTAAAACGTCCATTTATTTCAAAGCAGTAATAATTTAAAATTATAAACACCTTTCCACAGCATGGGGTAATATTTTGAAGGGTCTGATTTTGATTTGACTGGGAAAGTCTTAAATAGGGGGAAACTGCCACTAATAGGGCAGAGAGCCAAATGTCATTGATTCCAAATAGTTAAATATGAGACAGTGACTGGCCAGAGATGTTGTAGCCAGTGTCTTACTCTCAGTCTTCTGCGTTTAAAGTGCCTGCCTTTGGGTACCATGGGCACTGATACTGAATTACCTTTAATAAATCTGTTAGCTGACTACCTGTAACATTACATCTAGTGCATGAATTAACTCCTGCAACTAGAGTTTATGTTTTCTTTTTCTTTCTTTCTTTCTTTTGTTTGTTTGTTTGTTTGTTTTTCTCTTTGGTAAGATTATTGCCCAAGGTGTTGATGGCTCAAGTGCAAAAAGGGAACAAAAATAAAAAATGAACAAAAGGTGTAAAAACAACTTTTGACTAGGGGAAAATTTTGAAATGTTCCCCACAAAAGGAGTTCCTGTATAAAGTGGCAGAGATGCCAAATGCAATGAAATGGGGGAAAAGAGTATCACTGTAATTCTCAATAATATTTGTAAAAACCATTGAAATTGGGACAAAGAAAACATTTACTTATGAAAGTAAAGACTAAAAGAAAGCTAACAAACCAGGATGAACATAGAGACAAACATTTAAAAGAGGCAGGAGGCGTTTGAAAACTGTAGGGTCTTGAGAGCACTGCTGTCAGGGTTGCAAGTGGTCTTTCATCTTTCCTGCCATGGAAAATGAAAGGTAGACTCCTGTTTTTTGGTTACTGGTGGGTCCGTATATGCCCCCAACGTGGACCCTCTTGGAACCCAGAATGGGAGCTGGAGTAGACCGCCTTATGCCATATAAAGTCCAGAAGGAGAGAAAAGTTACAGCCTTCTTGCTGTGGAAAATGAAAGAAAGACTCTTTCTCGCTTGGCTACTGGTAGGTCAGTATAAACCCCGGACATGGACCTGACCCCATTGGAATGCAGAACGGGCACTGGGGCAGACTGCCTTGTGCCGTAAGAGGTGCAGGAGGAGAGAAAAAGGAGAAACAAAGAAATCTCTGAGCCATTTCCCTAATTTTGATCCCATCACAGGTTTCTAGGGATTTTCCCACAAAACCATTATCCCTTACTGGGATGATTAGAGGTTCTTCCCCTTCCACCTGGACTTTGGGAGATCAGTACCGCCTTCCTTCTGCTGCAGGCCTGTAGAACTGGGAGTCTGGGGGTCCTCAGAGGGGATGCCACCTGTTGCTTTTTGCACCAGTTGACTTCCTTGGAACCAGGCTAGAGCAGAGAAGGTCAGTGTGACAAAGACTCTCACACTCAATGATTCATGGGGCAATAACTGATGAGGCTCTGAGAGGCAAGCATTCTGACCTGTGTAAGATGTGCTGGGGAAATGCAACACCATCTAAAATCCCACCGGGACTTTTATTGTGTTTACAACAATCGTTAAAAATTATAGCATTAGCTGATTTATCATGATTACTTTGGAGTCAAGTAAACCATGTCCCCATGTAGAGGATGCCAAGAGTCAGATGACCTCTGAGCAAGATGATTTGCAGCTGGGGGATGGACCCTCAGGCAATTGGTCCACAGGTGCTCCTTGCAGAGAAAGAGCCTGAGACCATGGTGATCCTTAGGCAAGTAGTCATTGTCTAATACTCCCCTCACCTGTCTTGTGCTGTCTCAATAAAAGGCTACTGGGGAAGTTCCTCGGGGCTACCCTGCAATCAAGGTTAGCCTGCCTCTTGCAAGCTTGTACTTCTAATCCCCATCACACCTGGTTCCTTCCTGCAGTGATCAAGACCCGAGCCATAGGGGCTGTGACATCCCCACACTGGATGTATGGGTATTTTTGCATAAGACCTAAGGGGAATAATGTATGGGAGAGTGGACAGAGGGTCTGGGTTAAAAGCTTCTGCACTGCCAAGAACACAGTAAGTAAAGCAAGTAGACTGCCCTCAGAATGGGAGAGGATTTTTGCAGATTATATTTCTGACAAAGGTCTAATAATCAGAATCCACAGAGAATGCAAACTTGTTAATAAGAAAAGAACAAGTGATCCCATTTCATTGTGGGCAAGAGATATGAACAGAAGCTTCTCTGAAGAAGACAGGTGTGCGGTCTACAGACACACGAAAAAATGCTTATCATCTTTAATTATCAGAGAAATGCAAATCAAAACCACTTTGAGATATCATCTAACTCCAGTAAGAGTAACCCACATCACAAAATCCCAAAACTACAGATGTTGGTGTGGATGTAGAGAAAAGGGAACACTTCTGCACTGCTGGTGGGATTGCAAACTACTATGTTCCTTTTGGAAAGAAGTTTGGAAAACACTCAGGGATCTAAATGTAGACCTGCCATTTGATCCTGCAATTCCTCTACTAGGTGTATATCCAAAAGACCAAAAATCAGTTTATAACAAAGATATATGCACTGGATTGTTCATTGCAGCTCAATTCATAATAACCAAGTCTTGGAAGAAGCCCAAGTGCCCATCAACCCATGAATGGATCAATAAATTGTGGTATATGTATACCATGGAATACTATGCAGCATTAAAAAAAGATAGAGACTTTACCTCTTTTATGTTTACATGGATGGAAATGGAAAATACTGTTCTTAGTAAAGTATCTCAGGAATGGAAAAAAAAATATCCAATGTAGTCAGTACTACTATAAAACCAATTTATAATCACTCTCACTTTCATATGAGAGATGAATCACAACTATAGCCCAGGATGAAGGAGGGAAGAGGAGGGGAATGGGAAGGGAGGGATGTGGTTCAATATAGGGAGGGTTAATGGTGGGACCACACGTATGGAGCATATTGCAGGGGTACAAGTTAAATCTATCAAGTATTGAACACAAATGTCTTAACACTGTGATTAAGTAAATGAGGTGAAAGCTATGTTAATAAGTAGGATGTAAGCAGTCCAATTTGTACACATAATCAACACATTGAATCCCACAAAGGCATAAATGTATTCATGATCTATGTATATATGACTTAATAAAGAAATTAACTTTTAAAGAAAATATATTTTAGAAGGGAGATGTTACCTTTTAATCTATACTGCTGATCTATTCCATCCAGCCTAAATGGATGCTGCTTTCTAATCTGATCTTTTAACTTGTTCAAAACTGGTTAAGCATTTTATTCTTGTGGCTGCATTCAGCTTTAAATATAGGAAGCCAGGCTCTTGCTGTTTGAACTCCTCACAAAGTGCTTTACTGTTTTGTTTTCCTTTTTATATATTTTTTAGCCTGTCCCCATATGCACTGATGCAAAATGATCAACATTTCTCAGTTTGAAAGATTCCAAGGTATGTCTCAATCATGTCTTGGTCAATGGCTAGGATATTACATAAGTCAGAGATTATACTGCAATATTCCAAATATCTAACTTCCCCTTGATATCATCATTAATACATTCCTTTTTTTTTTTTGCATCTAAATTAACTGTCTGACTCCTCAAAGGCCTAATTTAATCATCCATAGAGTCCCTTATAGGTAATCAAATTATTCTTGAATATAATATGTATTTTTTTTTTTTTTTTTGAGACAGAGTCTCACTATGTTGCCCTTGGTAGAGTGCTGTGGCGTTACAGATCACAGCAACCTCAAACTCTTGGGCTTAAGTGATTCTCTTTCCTCAGGCTCCCAAGTAGATGGGACTACAGGTGCCCATCACAATGCCTGGCTATTTTTTTTTTTTTTTTTGCAGTTGTCATCATTGTTTAGCAGGCCCAAGCTGGGTTTGAACCGAACTGCCTTGGTGTATGTGGCTGGCGCCCTAACCCCTGAGATACGGGTGTCGAGCCAATATCTATTTTTTATAGGAACTCATGATGGCTTCCACAGAAACATTCTAAAAGATGAACATAGTACCTCTGAAAAGTTGCTCGGAAAGGAAATGGCTTCATGGCTCATAGGCATACACGTACATGTACACACACACGGCTATGTACAAAATACATATTTATAGTATTCATGGATATTTTACTTCACTTATGCACTGAGTCTGAATTTTGCTTATCCTAAAGCTGTTTTTATATGTATTAAATTTTCCCTCAAATTAAATATGCTATTTATTGTTGTACAAACAGTAAAACAAATCTATTTTTACTTCCCTTTGGTGATGCATTTGAAAAAAATATATATTGGCTTGGCGCCTGTGGCTCAACGGGCTAAGGCGCCAGCCATGTACACCTGAGCTGGTGGGTTCGAATCCAGCCCCCGGGCCTGCCAAACAACAATGATGGCTGCAACCAAAAAATGGCCGGGCATTGTGGCAGGCGCCTGTAGTCTCAGCTACTTGGGAGGCAGAGGCAGGAGACTCGCTTGAGCCCAGGAATTGGAGGTTGCTGTGAGCTGTGATGCCACGGCACTGTACCCAGGGTGACAGCTTGAGGCTCTGTCTCAAAAAAAAAAAAAAAAAAAAGAAAACAATATAAAATTTTCAATTTGATAATTGAAAAAATAAAGGTTTATCATTAACAGAGAGAAGAAATAGAGATGACAGTTTCACACAGCCCATTCTATTATCTGCCCATTGCCAAAAAGAATAGAAGGAGCAGACACTAATTTTACAGAAGCCATCAAAATCTGTCACCCCTTTTCCTTTCATTACCCAAATAAAAAATGTGAATAACTGGCCTTCTAGGCCAACAGACCCTTTCTTTTCTACATTTGTGTTGGCCCTTTTTCTTTTCCTTCTTTTTTTTTTTTTTTTTTTTGGAGACAGTGTCTCAATCACCCTCGGTAGAGTGTTGTGGCATCACATAGCTCACAGCATCCTCCAGCTCCTGGGCTTAGGCGATTCTCTTGCCTCAGCCTCCCGAGTAGCTGGACTACAGGCGCCCCCCACAACGTCTGGCTATTTTTCTGTTTTTTGCAGTTCAGCCGAGGCCAGGTTTGAACCTGCCACCTTTGGTATATGGGGCTGGCGCCCTACTCGATGAGCCACAGGCGCCGCCCCATGTGTTGGCCCTTTTTCATCCAGAGAAAGTAAATAAACTTTTTATCCTAATCTTTGTCCAGAGAAATCCTTTTCTCATCCTGCTTGAAGCACCGAATTACGTTTACTAAACTATCATCTGGTGACCCAGGTCTGACTTCAGAAAATCAATTCTCTGCCTTCACACTGGGATAGGTCACTTTTCTACACATATAGGGTCAGTTTCTTTCTCCTCCACAGGGGGAGCTGCTTCAGTCTTGATGCTGCTCCAGTCTTGAGGCTGCTACCTTCTCAGCTGCAGTTTCTAGGACATCCTCCTAGAAACAGTGCTTTCAGTACTGTTTGGATTTGGTGAGTCTCTTGGTCTCTGGAAACTGTGGGAATGGTCTTATGTTCACATGTTCTTATAAGGGTAAGGGCAGTAGCTTTTTGTCTAGTCAAGAGAAGCCTAGCCCTAGGTCTACCACTTGGGAGGGTAGCATGGAGGGACTCTTCCTAACCACTCTTTCCCAGGGCAGACAACTGTCCCTATCAATCTTCACTCAGACCCAGGGACACCTGGCTTTGGGGAAGATGACATGGTCACAATATGAGTCAGAACATGGGGATGCCTGATTTTTCTGGCCAGATCACTAGGTTTTTTTTTTTTTTTTCTTGAGACAGAGCCTCAAGCTGTCACCCTGGATAGAGTGCCGTGGCATCACAGCTCACAGCAACCTCCAATTCCTGGGCTCAAGCGAGTCTCTTGCCTCCGCCTCCCAAGTAGCTGGGACTATAGGCACCTGCCACAACGCCTGGCCATTTTTTGGTTGCAGCCATCATTGTTGTTTGGCGGGCCTGGGCTGGATTCAAACCTGCCAGCTCAGGTGTACGTGGCTGGCGCCTTAGCCTGCTGAGCCACAGGCGCCGAGCCAGATCACTAGGTTTTAGTCTGACTCAGATTTGGGGGATTTCAAATGTCTGATCAGACATTCAACAGTCATTTTAGTTGGGGAGGTCCTCTCAGACTTCTATTTCTGCATATACTCATTGCTAAAATGTTCTTTTTTTCCCTCTTAGCTGTCATCACAGGAAATGCTCAGTCTACCCCACCCAAAGTCTCCCCACTGGGCTGTCTTCTTTAGAACATAAAAACTTTGGAATTTACTGGCCTCCAACCTAACCACTTAATATACTATTGCAACACTGTCTGGCTACAATACAAGTTAAGATGGCCAGTAGGTTTGGCTCCAGCATGAATCTCTTAAATCATAACACCATACTGCAACTTGATCACTATTGCCAGTGACACAAGAAGTGATCTGAAGTTCGCTATGTACAAGACTTTTCTGAACTCACTAAACAGCCTGCTGTGCATTCTACCTATGGCATGCTACTCCTTACTTCTACTTCTCTACCATCTTCTTCTTCTGACCTGGATGATATTCTTCTTTCAGGTCTCCCTACTCATCCTGCCAGCACTGTTTGTAGTTAATTTCCCCTTCAACTCCACTAACTTCATTTCTCTCTACCCTTACCCCTCCTCCTTCTTCTTTATCTCCTTCCCTCTTGCCCTGCCACACCATCTCTGGCCTGCTGTTCCAGAACCCCTCACAACCGATTTACCAACTCCCACTCAGGGAAGTTGCCTAGGAGGAAGTCCCTGTCAGGATGGAGGGTGGAAAGTTTAGTAGGTATTGCACACAGGATGAGAAAACAATTTCTCTAGGCCAAGATTAGGATATAGAAGTTTATATTTTATTTTTTACTGCTAAGAGTCATATGATATTTTATATTTCAGAAGGAAAGAGGGAGTGAGAGAGAAAAGAGTGGGGAAAGAGAGAAGAAGCAGGGAAAAGAGACCATGGAGATGGCATGGCATACCAAGAAAAGAAAGGAAAGAAAGAAAAGAAGGAAGGAAGGAAAGAAAAGAAAAGAAAAGAAAAGAAAAGAAAAGAAAAAAGAAACAAACCATCCTCTGAGGTCCAGTGGTAGCTGAATTTAAGGGAGACAAAGATGGTAAACGTAGCCAAATTCCTCAAGTATTGTGAAAACTGATCCATCTACTTTTCCTCTGACAAGGTTGAAAACATACCCCTTGTTGGTCCTAGATACTCAGAACTACTTGAGACTCAAGACTAAAAGACAAAGGAGCTAAAGAATGTAAAGAGAAGAATTTACATTTTCTTTTGGTCTGCTGAGCTTCTTAATGATTTGTGAAAACAGAAATCCACAGGTGTGTGTTTGGGGGGTATGCTAGCAAGAGCAAGCAAGCCTTAACTATTGAGTTAATAATCTTGCTATTATTTTACTATAAAGACTCGCCATCCTTAATGTGCCCCCTTTTTCTTTGATTTTTTTTTTCTCAAATAGAAACCAAACTGGGCAGCTGTTAATCTCTCAAAGTTCTCTAAAGAATTTGAATATCTCATCCTTTCTTATGTCCTGTTGTGGAAATATATCTATGTAATTTTCTCCACTTTTACTGCTACTACTATGGACAGGACTTGAAGGAGAAGGCTAGTATTTGATCTAAGGCTATGGAGTAGACAGATGACCTTAATTGAAGGCATCCCAATGCCTATTAGGTTGGCTTCACAGTGTCCTAGATCAGTACCCAGTCTGAGATTACCAACGGGGTTTCCTTATAGAGGATAGTGAGATCATATGCTCTCCTGCCTCGTAAAGAAATTAAAAGGGAAACTGCTAAACCTGTTAATTATGATAAGTTTAAAGATGTTACTCAAAACCAGAAAGAAAAACCAGGTTTTTTTTCTTTCATGATTATCGGTGGCATTCTACTTCTTTACTAATCAAAATCCTGATACTAGGGAGAGACAGTGATGGAAAAACTATCTTAGCAATGCATTTACTCTCCAAGTCAGCTCCAGATATTTGGCACAAACCCCAAAGTCTTGAAAAGGAGCACCAAAGTTCTTAGAAATGGCCTTTAAGTTCTTTAATAATCAGGAGGAAGAAAGGAGGGAGCAAAAGAAACGGAGGGAACAACAACGGGTCCTAAAGCAGAAAGAAGCTTTTCACATGGTGACAACCACTGTTGGAGAATTTTTTTTTTTTTTTGTAGAGACAGAGTCTCACTTTATCACCCTCGGTAGAGTGCTGTGGCATCACAGCTCACAGCAACCTCCAACTCCTGGGCTTAGGCGATTCTCTTGCCTCAGCATTCCAAGTAGCTGGGACTACAGGTGTCCACCAAAACGGCCGGCTGTTTTTTGTTGCAGTTCAGCCAGGTCCGGGTTTGAACCCACCACCCTCGGTATATGAGGCTGGCGCCCTAATCACTGAGCTACTGGCGCCACCCTGTTGGAGAATTTTTTTCAGAGACAGGAACACCCTGGAGGCTCAGACAAGAAGGCATTTGAACAACCCTGCTCGGAGAACTATAACCTGTTTCACCTGCAGCTGAAAGCATTGGCGTAAGGCATGCCCCAAGTGTAAAAAGGAAAGGCACTGAAACAGTGAGTGCCCTCTTCTTAAGACAGGAGATGGATTTTGCCCTCTGAATCCACTGAACAACCCCTGTGTTGTCCCCTTCTGGGACTGCTTCAATCTGACTGACAGGCCCTACCTTTGGGTTTAGCCCTACTTTGCCATATCAAAATGGCCAAGTCAAGGGTAACCTCTGTAGCAGGTAAGGCAATTGAATTCTTACTAGACACAGGGGCCATTCATTCTGCTCTTCATGAGTTTTGGGGACCCCTATTCCCCTCTCCTATGTCCGTCATTGGAGGAGAAGGGAAAATACAAATCCACTCCATACTTCACAACTCCTTTGTGCCCTAGGAGATCAAGGTTTTATTGTACTCATTTCTGTTTCTTCTCAGATGTCCCATACCACTGTTGTGAAGAGATCTCATGGTCAAATTAGGCACCCAATTCCTTTTGACTTATTTGGTCCCCTTCCTTGGGTTTTTAGGAAAAGCATTATCAGACCCTCACCAGGGCATCCCCATTTCTGTCCCTGTTGAGGTATCTCAAGTAGTGCCACCTGAGGTGTGGGACATCAGCACCCCAGGAAAAGCACAATACATACACCTCATTTCTATTTTCCTCAAAACCCCAACACACTTCTCCTGAAGCACTCAATACTCTCTTAAGCTAGATGACCTGAGGAGACTCAAGTCCCTCATCACTAAATTTCTCCAGTCTGGCCTCCTTCACCTTACCTACTCTTCCTATAACACCCCTATCCTTCTGGTGAAGAAGCCTGACAGCTCCTATTGCCTAGACCAGGGCCTGCACATTATTAATAAAGCTGTTAGCTCCCTTCATCCAGTATTCCCCATCTTACATTCTGCTAAGTACTATACCACCTGATACTCAAGTTTTCACTGTTCTTGATTTCAAAGATGCCTTTTTCACTATACTTCATTCAATTCCCAAGACCTTTTTGATTTCACTTGGACTGACCATGATATGAATTCTTCTCAAAAGCTCACCTGGACTTCTCTGCCCCAGGGGTTCTGAGATAGCCCACACCTCTTGCCTACACTTCCTATTCCTGGAAGCTCACTTCTCTAGTATGTTGATTATCTTCTTCTTTGAAGTCCTGACCATTCTACTTCACTTCATAACACTGTCTCTCTCCTCATCCATATAGCATATAAAGGATACTGGATTTCACCAAGAAACGCTCAGATTAATCAACCACGGTCACTTATTTGTGGTTCCAATTATGTCCAGGAAAGTGAGTCATTACTGTTGATGGAATTTCTTTTGAAGTAGGCCCTTGGTCTGGGAGATTTGAAGAATGAACTTATGGACCAGAAAGATCAGTAATAACATAGGATTTATTAGATAGAAAGGAATATAGAAGGAATGAAAGACACAAGATCCTCTGGAAGAGGTGGGAGATCCAAGATGGAAGTCCCATGAGGGTTTTTTTTTTTTCTTCCCCAGGAGCATGGTGTTCTGTGCAATTTGTTTGTCTTCTGCAATTTCTTTTCTTAAATTTTCCTAATTCTCTTTGTACAGTGGTCATTCACTCCTTTTGTTAAGTACATTCTTAGGTATTTCATTTTCTTTTCTTTTCTTTTTTTTTTTTTTTTTGAGACAGAGCCTCAAGCTGTCACCATGGGTAGAGTGCTGTGGCATCACAGCTCACAACAACCTCCAATTCCTGGGCTCAAGCAAGTCTCCTGTCTCTACCTCCCAAGTAGCTGGGACTACAGGCACCCGCCACAATGCCCGGCCAGTTTTGGTTGCAGCCATCATTGTTGTTTGGCGGGCCCGGGCTGGATTCGAACCCACCAACTCAGGTGTACGTGGCTGGTGCCTTAGCCCGTTGAGCCACAGGTGCTGAGCCAGGTATTTCATTTTCTTTGAAGCTGCTGTAAAGGGAATTGTGTCTCTGGTTAGTTTCTCAAATTAGCTGTTATTGGCATAAATAAAGGCTACTGATTTGTGGACATTGATCTTATACCCTGAGACATTACTGTATTTCCTGGTCACTTCCAGGAATTTTGTAGTTGAGTCTCTGGGATTCTCTAAGATCATATCATCAGCAAACAGTGAGAATTTGATCTTCTTTGCACTCATCTGGATTCCTTTTACATCCTTCTCATACCTGATTGCATTGGCTAGAATTTCTTGCACAGTGTTGAATAGTGGTGATACTGGACATTCTTGTCTGGGTCCAGTTCTAAGTAGCAAAGATTCCAGTTTTATTCCATTCAGTATGATGATAGCTGTAGGTTTGTCATAGATGACTTCAATCAGCTTTAAAAAATGCCACCTATGCCTATTTTCTTAAGTGTTCATGTCAGAAAAGAATGCTTAATTTTGTCAAATGCCTTTTCTGCATCTATTGAGAGGATCATATGGTCTTTGTTTTTGCTTCTATTGAAATAGTGTATTATATTTACGGATTTTCACATGTTAAACCAGGCTTGCATCCCATGGATGAAGCATACTTGATTGTGATGTATAGTTTTTTTAACGTGTAACTGCAATCTATTAGCTAAGATTTTGTCAAGCATTTTTACATTGGTAGTCATTAGTGAAATTGGTCTGTGGTTCTCTTTTTTATTCGGAACCTTTCCTGGTTTTAGAATCAAGGTGATAGTTCCTTCATTAAATGTGTTGGGGAAGGTTCCTTCCTTCTCTCTGTTTTGGAATAGACTCTGCAGTATAGGTACAAACTCATCTTTGAAGGTGTGACAGAATTCTGATGTGAAGCCATATGGTTCTGGGAGTTTTTTTGGTGGGGGGGAGCGTTTTCATTTTTTCCACAGTCTCGATGCTTTATATTGGTCTGTTCAAGAGATCTATTTCTTCCTGGTTAATTCTAGGGATACGGTGTGATTCCAGGTATTGGTCCACTTCCTCCACATTGTCAAAATTCTGGGCATAGGGTTTTTTGGGTTAGTCAAAAATAATCTCTTGTATCTCTGTGTTATCAGTTGTTATTTCCCCCTTTCTGTTTCTGAAGAGGTTATTAAAAATTATACTTTTCTATTTATGCTTTATCTGGCCAATGGTTTATCAATTCATTTATCTTTTCGAAGAACCAACTTTGTGTTTGATTTTCTGAATGATTCTTTTATTTTCAATTTTATTTATTTCTGATTTAATTCTGGTTATTTCTTTTCTTCTGCTAGGTTTAGGATTGGATAGATCTTTTTTTCCATTTATTTAAGATGATTCATTAGATCGTTGAGGTACTCTCTTTTTGTTAGTTTGAGGTAGGATTCTAATGTAATAAAATTCCCTCTTAGGACTGCTTTTGCAGTGTCTCACAGGTTTTGGTAACTTGTGTCTTCACTGTGGTTATTTTCTTCTGTCTTCTTTTTAATTTCTTTTAGACAGAGTCTCACTTTGTTGCCCTTGGTAGAATGCCATGGCATCACAGGTCACAGAAACCTCAAACTCTTAGGCTCAAGTGATTCTCTTGTATCAGACTCCCAAATAGCTGGGACTATAGCCACTGACCAGAACACTCAGGTATTGTTAGAGATGAGGGCTTGCTCTGGTTCAGGTTGGTCTTGAAATTGTGAGCTCAGACAATCCATCCACCTTGGCCTCTGAAAGTGCTAGGATTACAGGCATGAGTCACTATGTCTGGCCTCCATTGTTGTTATTGTCAAGGAAATTAATGATTACCTCTTTCATCTCATTTTGACCCACCTATCATTTATCATAAGGTTGTTTAGTTTCCCTGCCTTTCTGTGGGGATGAATATTTTTGTTTGAGTTCAGTTACACCTTTATTTCCTTGTGGTCTGAGAAGATACAAAGTATAATTTCAATCCTTTTGATTTTGTTGAGGTTTGATTTATGTCCTTGGATATGCTCTATTTTGGAGAATGTTCCATCGGCTAATGAGAAGAATGTATATTCCTTAGCTTTGGGATGGGGTGTTCTGTGTATGTCAATTAAGCACAGTTGTTCTAGGGTCACATTTAAGTCCCTTGTTTCTTTGTTTAGTTTCTCTTTAAAGGGTTTGTCCACCTCTGTAAGAGGAGTGTTAATGTCCTCTACTATGATGGTATTTAGGCTATCATATTGCTCAGGCTAATTAAGGTCTATTTCATAAATCTGAGAACATTTAAGTTGGGTGCACAAATATTTAGAACTGAAATGTCTTCTGTTGTATTTTTCCCTTGACCAATATGAAGTGACCATCTTTGTCTTTTTTGACTTTAAGTTTCTTTCAATCCACTTGTATCTGAAAATGAGATTGCAATTGCTCTCCATTTTTTTGATTTCTATTTGCCTGAAATACTGTTTTCTATCCCTCACCCCGAGTCTTACTTTGTCCTTCAGGGCTAGGTGTGTTTCTTGCAGGCAGCACTTGGCTGGATTGTGCTTTTTTATCCAATCTACCAGCCTATGCCCCTTCAGTGGAGAATTCAAGCCATTAATATTTATTGAGAGAATCTATAAGAGTGGTGGAGGTCTATTCATCTTATTTTGTGAAAGACCATTGCTTAGTTTTATCTTTTGCATTATTGTGGAATCTAGGTTTTGTCCTTTAGTTTGTGGGTGTTTAGTTTGCTGGTGGTCCATTTTGATGTTCAGTGTGGAGAACAGGTCTAAGTATTTCCTGCAGAACTGGTCTTCTGGCAAACTTCCTTAATGTTTGCCTATCAGTAAATGGTTTGATTTCTCCCTCAATTTTAAAGTTTGGTTTACCAGAATATAGAATTCTGGGCTCAAAATTGTTTTGTTTAAATAGGTTAAAGGTAGATGATCGTTCTATTCTGACTTTAAAAGTTTCATTTGAGAAGTCTGTGGTCACCCTGATGAATTTGCCCCTGTAGGTCAATTAGTGCATAGTCCTTGATGCTTGCAGAACTTTTTATTTCATCTTCACTTTGGACAGGTTTATGACAATGTGTCTTGGAAAAGCTATATTTGAGTTGAGATGACTTGGGTTTCATTATCTCTCTGAATGAAGTGGGTTGGAATCATTGGTGATACTTTGGAAATTTTCATTTATGATGTCCTGTAGTAGAGCTTCTGTTCCATGGGGCATTCTTCTTCCCTTTCTGGGATACCTATAATTCAAATGTTTGAACACTTTATGAAGTCCTATAATTATCTCAGTGAGCATCCTGCCTTCTGTCTCTTTTTCCATCTTTTTAACTGCCCATGTTAGCTCAAGAGCTTTATCCTCTAACTCTGATATTCTTTCTTCTGTGTGGTCTAATCTGTTATTGATACTTTCTACTGCATTGTTAAGTTCCCTGATGACTGCTTCAATTCCTTAAGTTCTGCTATATCCTTTGTATATTCTTCATATTGTTCGTCTTATTTGTTTCTATTTTTGGATTTCCTTTTGGTTATTTTCCACTTTCTCAGCAATTACCTTCATTGTTTTCACCATCCATATTTTAAATGCCCTTCCTTTCATTTCTAACATTTCTTTATAGGTGGAATCTTCTGCAGTAGCTACCTCATGATCCCTTGGAGGTGGGGTGTTCTGTTCTAGTTTTTCATATTTCCAGGATTTTTTGTTGTTGTTGTTTCTTTTTCATGACTGTTTTCTTTTTGTTTGTTTCCTTTCCCTACCTTTTCTTTCACTTCTTCCTCCTCCTTAAGATACCATGCCTCTGACATAAGATGTTGATGTGTCATTTTAGTATAGACCCAAAAAGAACAGAAGAATGCAGAACAAGAAGTGATAAAAGATTTTTAAAAAGGGAAATGAAAAAGGAAAGGAGGGAGTAAAAGAAAATTTGACAAAAAGAAGAGAGGAACATAAAGAGAGAGACAGGTGTAATAGTGGTGTACAGCAGGGTACTTTGACCCACACCCACAAATCCCAACCTCTGGAGGGGCTAGGTTGCATTAGTCCCTCAATGTCAGGAGTTCTTTGCCAACCTGAGAAGACACAAGACCCCTGCCCCCACCAAATAGAGAAGAAAAACAAAAATAATATAACTCAAAACAAAACAAAATAAACAATAAACCTTAAGGGATAAAATTGGGGGGAAAATGAATAACAGGAGTAGAAAATCTAGCAAAAATGGAGCCCTTATTATTAAAGAAGGAAACAATGAAAATTATAATTATAAGAGAAAAAAGAATAAAAGAAAGCAAAAGAAAAATCTAGGGGGAAAAAGTTCAACTATTTTTTTTTTAAATGAATTTATATGGGCAGCGCCTGTGGCTCAGGGAGTAGGGCACTGGCCCCATATACCCAGGGTGGCGTGTTCAAACCCTGCCCCAGCCAAACTACAAGAAAAAATAGCCAGGTGTTGTGGTGGGTGCCTGTGGTCCCAGCTACTTTGGAGGGTGAGGCAAGAGAATCACCTAAGTCCAAGAGTTGGAGGCTGCTGTGAGCTATGACACCACAGCACTCTACCGAGGGTGATAAAATGAGACCCTGTCTCTAAAAAAAAATATATATATATATATATATATGAAAAATATATATATATTGCATTGTATGCATATATATATTTTGCATCTATCTATCTATCTATCTATCTATCTATCTATCTATCTATCTATCTATCTATCTCTTCCTGTATATTGCTTGGGCAATAGGTTATCTTTTGGCATATGAGATAATAATCACAATGCTAATACAACTGTATAGCCTCTGTCTTGCTGAGGAGACCTGGTCCCATCTTATTGATTTCTTTGCCTTCAGTCCCCATGGGGTTGGGAGCCTAAAGCTCTTCTCTACCTGCTAAATAGACATGCCTCGTTCTTTCCAAACTGTGCCCCTTTACTCCATAGTGACTTTCCCCAGAAAAGTGTGTGCTGCTCAAATCTTTCCACAAGTGGCTTCCCAGCTTATCAGGTGCTCCAGTACCAGCCTTGCACTAGGACTCTGAGGGCCAATCCTGCAAAGCAGCTTCCCCACAATGGCTGTGCCTAGCTGGCAGCCAAATAATGAAAGTTCCTCTCTGCTAGTGGCTCAGCCCCAGTCCCTGGGCATTGTTCAGGATCACTTGCTTGCTCACCCAATCTCGCCCAAGGTAACTCAACCAAGTGCCCAGGTCCAAAACAAACAAACAGACAAACAAACCCCACAGGGCAGGCATTCTCTGTCTGTAAACTCTTGCTACTGCCACTGCCACAGCCACCACATTCGCCAGCCTCTTCCAGTATTTGAGTACTTGCCCTTGTGCCCCTTCTCCACTGCTTCTGTCCTCTTCTTGGGGGTCCTGAAATGTCCTGCTTCTTCCTTGTCCTCCCAAAGGATGTTTCTGGACAGAGCCCATAATCCAGAGGTGCCTGGAGTCTTTTCTCCACAATTTCACCACTCATGTCTGCATGGAAGCTGTCTCTAGTCTGCCATCTTGTCCCCATGCAGATCTTTTGTCTATGTGGGGTTAGAAATCCCCAAATGTATGTCTCATGTACGTCTCAGAGCCACTAATGGGTTAAATTGGCTTTTGCCTTCACAGAAAAAGCAACAGGTTTGGGCTACCCTGAGGCAAACACAAAGACTGTTTTCTGGTCATCTGGAGACAGATACTTTGAAGTTTTTGCAGCCATTGGTTGTTAGATAATTGCAAAACTTCATCTCCCTTTCCCAATTCTCCACTGGAAAGCTCAAACTTATGGCCCACCCCCTATGGCTCTTTGTGCCAGAGCTGTAACACCTTATTGGCTATTCTGCCATCTCGTCACCTCCCCTAACCGAGCTTATATGAGGTGCCCCTGTCTTTTACTCTCTCTCTTTTCTCTCTCTCCCCACATGTGTCCCGTGCCTCTGTCTCTCTCTCTCCCCCTCCTCCTCTCTCTACCTTCTCTCCTCTCCTCTCTTCCCCCATTTCTCTCTCTCCCCTCCTCCTTAATGCTGCTCTGCAGCTTCCCCCGCCAATAAAGACCTTTCATACAAGCCTTGGTGTTCTGTGAGGTTTATGCTGGTCGAGTGCCCCTCTTTCATTGGTTCCAAGGAGTTAGAAGCTGAAAAGCTTCTTGCCTGGAGACACAGTCCAGAGGCCGTGGGAAGCCTAAGGATCTCAACACTGTGGAGAAACAAAGTCATAAATCCATTTAAGGTTAACTTGGTGAATGCATGAGGAGTTTCAGAAAGCAGTTCACCTGTAGCTCTGTCTCTCTTATTTGTATGTAGATTTCTTACACAAAAGCTGAGGCTCATTTACAAGGAGTTAAGGTAAAAGAGCACTGTGCTGGTTTGCAGACGTGATGTCTGCCACTTAGGTTTAGAGTTAGATAGAAGAAATTAGATAATGGTGAATGTTGTAAATCATAGATTAAGTGTGCATGTGACTGCCAATGTATATAAGGTGGTCAGAAATAAAGTTAATTTGCTACATGCCACAACAGAGCTTGTAGCTTGCTTCTTGTGCCCTTATAACATTGCAGAGTGAGCTTACACCCGAGGCAAAGCTGCAGCCCCTCGTGTCTCTGGTCATGAGGGTTATTTACTGTTTTGTAAATAGGTAGGTCTTGAGAATTACATTTGGCTAGGACTTGGCAGATAGGAAGACACCTTTCCAATGCTGATTAGTGAATAAATGAGTGTATTAAGAAATGAATGTCTCCTTCCAGCTCCAGGCAAAAGTGGCAGGGAGTTCACTCCAGAAGAGACCTTGCTTACATGAAATACTGGAAAAACTGCTTTTATCCTGTCTTTACTATATTCAGGAAGTGAAGTTTGGAGAAAAAATGAGTCTGTTTGCCCAGGCCTAGAAAACAGGTTCCTGTCCAGCCCTCAATGGGGGAACCCTGTATTAATTCTCCATCTCCAAGTAAAAATTCTTACTTGTGTTAGGGGAAAGTGTGCTGATTCAATTTTAACTGCTTCCCGCTGGATCAATAAATGGGGGCAGTTAGGGGTTCTTCAGAGGACGGTGATCCAGCAGTCCTCAATAGAATTTGGTCTTGGACTCAAACCATTTTTGCTATTTGTGGCCTGATGATATCATCTCTGGAAGACACAAATCTGATTAGCACATTAAAAGGCAAGAGTAGGAGAGTGAGAGGAGGGGTTGTTTACAGTGTCATTGTTGTAGGTTTGGAAATAATAAGGTCAGAAATTTTGAAAGGCAACAACATTAATGCTTTCTTTGCTGGATTCTAAATAATAACTTCAAATTTCCTTACAAGCGTAGCTAGATTGTGGTTGATTCTCTTCATGGTCTACTTCAGTAGGAAGTGGTGAGTTCCAGGATTTTACATGTGAATGATGTATCTAGAATCTATCCTCACAACTTTAACAGCTATAGGAGAAGACAAAATTACAGGAAAAAGACCCTCCCAACTTGGAGTTAAGGGAAGTGAATTAGAGGGAATAACTTTGATCATAACCATATCTCCAGGAGAGAAAATTCCTAACCTCAGAGAAAATGTATGTGGGGGTGGTGGTTAATGATTTGTTGAAATTTAGCCAAAAAAGTAATATCTTTTAGTAATCCTGTAGTTTCTTGATTTAATAATAAATAATAAATCATTAGTTAAGAAGGGCTTTCCCTATAATAATTTAAATGGGCTACAATCAAGTGTCTAAGTTTCTTTCTTATTCTAAGGAGAACAATGGAAAGTAAATCCAAGGGAGATGAGTTAGCTTTCATAAATGTCCTTTGATTTTACCACTTATTTTTCTACTTCCCCAAAAGATTGGAGCCTCCAAGAACAGTGTAGATGATATTTTATGACTAAGGCTCTAGATATTACCAGTGCAACAGCTGCTTTTGTTAGATAATTGCAAAACTTCATCTCCCTTTCCCAATTATCCACTGAAAAGCTCAAACTTATGGCCCACCCCCTATGGCTCTTTGCACCAGAGCTGTAACACCTGATTGGCTATTCTACCATCCTGTCACCTCCCTTAACTGAGCCTATATAAGGTGCCCCTGGCTTTTACTCTCTCTCTTTTTCTCTTTTCTCTCCCCCCGTGTGTCTTCTCTCTCTCTCTCTGTCTCCCCTCTCCCCCCGCCTCCTGTCCTCTCTTCCCCCATTTCTCTCTCTCTCTCTCCCTTCCTCCTTAATGTTGCTCTGCGGCTTCGTCTGCCAATAAAGACCTGTTGTACAAGCCCTGGTATTCTGTGAGGTTTATGCCGGTCGAGTACCCCCCTTTCATCTGGTGTCAGAAGCGGGATCTAATTAGGGAATGCTGCAAATTCCTGAGAGCTCCCTATCTTCTTTTCACACTCCCAGCACTCACCACCATCTTTGGCTTGTGTCCATCTGCCAAGGCACCATAACCAGTACACAACACCAACCTCATCAAACTCAGCAAGTACCCCTATGGGAGCGAGTTTTCCTAAATCGTGGGCTAGGTTGCTTACATTCCTGGCGATTCACCTGTTTCTCGAGGCTTGAGTTCCCAATTCCCCTTAACCTTGCGTGGCCTAGCTCAGTGCTTCCACACCTCGCATGAAAATTCCTGGCTCCAAGTCTCAAGCTCTCCTCAGCCTCAAGGGTCTGACACACATTTAGGTTAGTGACAACTCTCCTAAAGTGTGTATTCGTTTTTCTCGGCCACAACAAAGCAGCAGAGATGTCTCCCTTTGTTCTGGTCCTCGCATGATTCTGCTCATGCTTTATTTTTGCTATGAATCACCATGGGTGCAGGCTATTCTATCCCACCTAACTCCCCCTTAAGGTACTTATTACACCACCTGGTAAAATTAAGATTAAACTTAAAAACAAAAAGAATTATACTCCCTACCCAGGTTTGGCCACTTTACAAGCGAAATAACCAAAGTATCTAGCCAAGCTATAATTTATTTAATATTTCTTTAATCCAAAACTTATATAACTATTGTAAGCAACTTGGCAAATGGAACGAGGTCCCCTACATTCAGAACTTCTCCTATCTTAAAACCAAGCCTAATTTATTTTCAGGTAATTCCAAAATTATTGTTACAAAAAACTCTTTCTACCTTCAATCTCCCTAAACAAAACCTATTCAAAACCTCCCGCCATACTCGGCTCCTCCCTCAACCACACAATTACCTCGACCCTCTGTCCCTCCTACTTCCCTGGCAACCAATCTAAGCTTGTCTCCTAACTCCTCCCCCCTCAATTAGCCCTCAAAGTTCTTCCTGTTGTCTCTCAGTCCACTTTCAACTGCTTCTGGACCTCTTTACCCTACCCTTCTTCCTCCAGCTCCTCCGTATAATTCTACAGTGACTTCCACTACTTATCCTTAACTTCTCTCCAGTCCCCTCACCCACTCCTGCTCCCATCAGTCTCCAAAATTAGAAAAACCTTCAACTCTCTCTCACTTCCTAGCCCCACTCCACGAAGTAACTAAAATCAATGATGCAATTTCTGTTTATTCCTTTCCCATAGCTAAACTCACACACCTTAAAGTTAAACTAAGTTCCTTTACTTCTAATACTTCTCATTTTATTCAAAAGTTTAAATTTATTACTATATCCTATCAACTTACTTAACATAATGTTTTTATTATTTTAACTAATACCCTAACCTCTGAGGAGCGCAAATGAGTGTAGGAAAGGGCAAAAAAGGCAGCATATCAATTTCATATATCAAACAATAGGCATTCTACAAATAACACCATAGTCCTTAACTCCCAAATAAATTAAATTATAATAATAATGCAGGAAAAGAAGTAAAGACATTTTTATTACCTACATTATTTGCAGACTTAGAGTTTTTGCCAAATAAGCTATCAATTATGATATATTAAGGAAAGTCATACAAAACAGGTCTTAAAATTCTTCAGCTTTCCTCCAAAGCCTTACCGAGGCTTTTGTTAAATATGCTAATTAAAATCCTAAAACAATAAGTAGGAAAAACATTCTCATAACTTATCTCTTTAACCAAAGTTACCCCGACATTGAACTTAAACTAAAGCTCTTGGGGCACGGACCCCTGACACCCCAGGCCATGATCTTAAACACAGCTGTTAAGAGAGTGTCTCTAAGGCCATCATTTCTGACCTGCCTCAGGAGCCAAAGGCTGCTTCATAACTCAACCACCTGGACCATGCTACAAATACAGTCAAGAATCCACTGGGTATGATGTTACCCCAATCCTAAGCCCCCACCAGGGCAATGCCTTCATTACAAAAAAAAAAAGGGCCATTGGAAAGCTGACTGCCCCATGGCCCAGAGAGGCCATAAGGCCAGCTGACTGCAGCTCTTCCAGCAGACTTGTTAAAGCTTGCCTCTTCTGAAGACTGATGAGACCTGGATTCTCTCACCAAAAGAAGATCATCTCTACAGAGCCAAGGGTAACCCTGATGGTGACAGGTAAAAATGATCGCCTTTCTTTTAAACACAAAAAAACTAACTTTTCAGCTTTAAAAAAAGTCAGTGGTCCTCCTCCCTATAGCCCATTCTCTATTGTCGGAGTAAAAGGTTTTTCCCACCATCCATGTCAAACTCCTTTTTTACACTACATAATTGGCAATTTCTTATTTCTACATTTCTTTTAATATTGCCTTCCTGTCCAGTTACCCTTCTGGGATGTGACATACTTTCCAAATTAAATACCACCCTCACTTTTAATTTTAAATTAATAAATGCTGACCCATCTCCTTCTGCCTCACTCTGTCTTGTCCTTTCCCAAGCCATCAAAGACCCATCACCCTAACCCATTCCACCAGAACAAGTAAATTCTAAGGTTTAAAATACTAACCCCCCCTCAATTGCCTCCTACTCTCCAATTCTTTTTAAACTACACCCTATTTGCCAAAAACCTATTTGCCTTCACATAGACTGACCCTACCTCTCAAACATCTTTCCAACTTACTTAAACTGTATTCCCCCAAGGATTTTGTAACAGCCTCCACTTATTTAGCCACACATTATTACAGAACCTCCAATCCTGTAATCCCTCTCCTTCAACCTTTAGTTCAATATATCAATGACTTCTTCTCTATAATTCCACCTTGCATAACTCTAAATACAACACCTGTTCTCTCCTTAACTTCCTTACAAATAGGAAATACACAATCTCTCCCTCAAAAGTTCAGTTGTTCCAACAAAAAGTCATCTTAGTGACCTTTTGTCTCCATACTTCAAAGCTATTACCACAGATCAAAAAGCCTTCTTTGCAACTTTCCCCTACCCACCGCAAAACAAGAACTCCTCTCCTTTTAAAATTAGCTAAATACCTCAGAGCATAAATTCCCAACTTTTCTCTTCTAACTACTCCTTTATATAATACTCTTTACTCCAAGTGACCCTCATAAACTTCTCCTAACCTCCATTTCCAGTTCTTTTAAATCTCTACAATGTTCTTTACTAGAAGCTCCAGCCCTCCACCTTCCTGATCTTTCTCGCCACTTCCTCCTATATGTCACACAGAAAATCGTAAATTTACTCTCAGTGTACTTAAACATCAGCTAAACACCACCTTTGCTCCAGTTGCTTATCTCTCAAAACAATTAGATCACGCTGGTCAAAGTTAAGCCCCTTGTCTCAAGGCGTTAGCAGCTGCAGTTACTCTAATACAAGAATCAAAAAACTCACTTTCAGTTCCCCTACTCCTATCCTGTCCCCTCATTCTCTATCTGATCTTTTAACATACAAAAATCTTCAAACCCTACCACTATGCCATATTCTTAATTTTCAAACCTCTCTCTTATCTAACTCATCATTATCTTTTAATACATATCCCACACTAAATCCTACATCCCTCTTACCCACGCCCTCTAACTTGTCACCCACTCATGGCTGCCTTCAAACACTAGACACTTTTCTAATGTAACAAAAAACTATTCTTCATAAATAAACTACATTCTACTCCAAGCCATAAGACTTTCCTGAACACCACTTCTAAACTGCTACCGCTTACATCCGCCCAACGAAAAATCATAATCACCCTGTAATTGGCCAATTAAAACTACGTGCCCCTCTCAGCAGGAAGAAGTTACAGAACAGAGAACTCATCTTCCCCTATCCCAAGGCCAACCTTCTATTTTTAACATATCAAGAAGGGAGGAATTTTAGATAATTGAAAAACTTCATCTCCCTTTCCCAATTATCCACTGAAAAGCTCAAACTTATGGCCCGCCCCCTATGGCTCTTCGCACCAGAGCTGTAACACCTGATTGGCTATTCTACCATCCCGTCACCTCCCCTAACCGAGCCTATATCAGGTGCCGCTGTCTTTTACTCTCTCTCTTTTTCTCTTTTCTCTCCCCCCCATGTGTCTCATCTAGCTCTCTCTCTCTTTCTCTCTCTCTCCCTCTCCCACCCCTCCTGTCCTCTCTTCTCCCGTTTCTCTCTCCCCTCCTCCTTAATGCTGCTCTGCAGCTTACCCTGCCAATAAAGGCCTTTTGTACAAGCCTTGGTGTTCTGTGAGGTTTATGCCGGTAGAGTACCCCCCTTTCAGCTTTGAAAGCAGGCCCATTATCACTTTTTAAATTCTGATAGGGTCCATACCTGGGGATAATTATAAGTACTAAAGCCTTTATGACTTCCTGAGTCTTTTTAGTCATGCAAGGGAATGTTTCCACTCAGTCAGTAAAAGTATCCACAGATACAAGCAAATATTGTATAGTATGTTCATTAGGGAGATGAGTGAAAGTCATTTGCTAGTCTTTACCTGGATCTTCACTTTGTCTTTGTATACTTGGGGTAGACAGACATTGGGATTTTAAAATTATTTTTTAATTAATTAATTTCTTTCTTTTTCTTATTTTTTTTTATTTGTGAGGGATTCATTGAGGGTATAAAGAGTTAGGCTACACTGATTGCATTTGTTAGATAAAGTCTCTGTTATAATTGTGTTCTTCCCCTAAGAGATGTGCAATACACTGTGACCTCCCATCCCCCTCCCTCCTCACCTTTCCCCACTTGCTCATTCCCCTCCACCCTTGTATTAGCTAATCTACTGACTTCATATTAAAATAGAGTACATTGGATTCTTGCTCCTCCATTCTTGTGATGCTTTACTGAGAGAGGATACCCGAGAAGGGTGAGGTCTGGGAGAACAGGTATTCTCAAGGAGAGCACAAGGATACACTTGAAGGGTCTGCTCCAGGGTGACTCAGCCCTTAGGAATTTGTAAACTTTACTTCCTGGAACTTGGAAATTTCCAAGTTCTTTGAAATCCTGTAGTTCTGTAGGGGCTGGAATAGCATCTGCCGCTTGATTCAAACTGGCCAATGAGAAGGGTACCTGTGGGGTGGAACTTTTTGACTGTCGATAAAAAGGGAAAGACCAAGCCAGTCAGAGAGCGTGGCCGTTTGGGATTCTTCTATGCTGTAAGCTCCCGGCTGGTGAATAAAGCCCTTCCTCTCATAAACGTGGTGTTTGGTTGCTCTTTCTCTCTGCTGGGCCTTGTCTTCCTGCAACATTTTTGGTTCCCTCACCAGGAAGTGAGATCACCCTTGGAGAGAACATGCACCTGGTAGTTGCCACCAATCCTCTAGACACCCACGTGGGGACCCCTGATCGGCCTGGGTGACTTGAACCACTGAGTGTACCAGGGAGGCAATTTGGCCTCCCTGTGTGGACGCCTCAGCTGTACTGAGAAAGGACCCCGTTGGTGGGTCTTCAAGGTATCAAACAACATGAGGAACTGGCATGCAGGAACAGTTACCTACACAGGGAGATGTCTAAGGCAAGGTATGATCGATCTGGGGATCCCACTACAGTTTTAGTGGAAGAAGAAGCTTGATCAACTCCTTGGGCATTAGATTGCCAGCAGGTCTGTTGAGAGGTGTGTGAGAGTGTGTGGATGTGGTGTGACTGAGAGAACTCTGAGGGTGGAGTTAGACCTCCCTCCAAAGAGCCTAGGAGAATGTTGGTTTGCCTCCTATGGCTACATGACAGCTCGAATGGGAAATCGAGGCTGCCCAGGTTAAGAAATGGGTTGGAATTGTATGCATGTGAGTGCTTGGAGAATAACTGAGATGGTAATAATAGGTGGCGTTTTGCCCCTCCCCCCATTCATGGGGTGAAACGAATGTATGAGTGTGCCCTTCTTCGCTGCTCTAACTTTGCACCCTGGCTATTCTGAGAGAAACTGGAATTTCTAGGTTTTCTGCTTTTTGTCTATGGTTGCAGCCACCTGGCCATGTGGATCTTGGGGTAAGATAAAAAGACATTAGAAAGGTTTTGTTGTAGTTTTGTTACTGGAATTTCTTCAGTGAATCTTTGGTCTCAGGAATTTGAGAATTGAGCCCGCAGGCCACAGATCAGTGATAAAATGGCATTTTGTTGGACTGATGGCATGCAGAGGGAGTGGAGAGTGCCAGAGCTATTGGCAGAGGGGCTGTGCCTTGGAAACTGTTGCGGTTCAGGCAGTCTGGTGAGCTCTGGATGGCCCTTGAAAATCTGGGGAGAAAGTGTGAATCTCATGCTGGAAGAGGTTGTATCCATATAAGCAACAGGTCTCCAAGGTTAACAGTCTCTGGAAGGGGGGAGGAGGCCCAGGTTAGAGGTTTCCTGCATAAGTCCTTTGTCTAGGGGTAAATAATTGGCTCTGAGAGATATTTTGGCCAGGACCTGGTAGATGGAAAAATACCTTTACAAACTGAATGGGTGTTCTAGCAAATGAATGAATGCAGCCCCTCACCTTGGACAAGGTTATTAGGTCTTTGCTGTGGTTTTTGTCTGGGGAAGGGATTAGGGTGTGTG
>CAUYRH010041061.1:0-31254 GCA_963574655.1 Perodicticus potto
ATATGGTTTTTGTTTTTTATTTGTTTATGTGCTGAATTATATTTATAGATTTATGTATATTGAACCAGCCTTGAGACCCTGGGATAAAACCCACTTGGCCATGGTGTATAATTTGTTTGATGTGTTGCTGGATTCTGTTTGCTAGGATCTTGTTGAATATTTTTGCATCAATATTCATTAGTGATATTGGTGTATAATTTTCTTTTCTTGTTGGGTCTTTTCCTGGTTTGGGGATCAAGGTGAGGTTTGCTTCGTAGTATGTGTTGGGTAGTATTCCTTCTTCTTCTATATTTTGGAAAAGGTTGAGTAATATATGTACTAGTTCCTCCTTAAAGGTTTGGTAGAATTTTGATGTGAAGCCATCTGGTCCTGGGCTTTTCTTTTTAGGGAGATTTTGTATATTTGATGCTATTTCAGAACTTGATATAGGCCTGTTCAACATTTCCACTTCATTCTGGCTAAGTCTAGGAAGGTGGTGTGCTTCCAAGTATTGGTCTATTTCTTTCAGATTTTCATATTTCTGAGAATAGAGTTTCTTGTAATATTCATTAAGGAGTTTTTGAATTTCTAAGGATTTTGTTGTTATTTCATCTTTACCATTTCTGATTGATGAAATTAGAGATTTTACTCTTTTTTTTCCTGGCTAGGTTAGTCAAAGTTTTACCTATTTTATTAACCTTCTCAAAAACCAACTTTTTGATTTATTGATCTGTTGTATTTTGTTTTCAATTTCATTTAATTCTGCTCTAATTTTAGTTATTTCTTTTCTCCTGCTGGGTTTGGAATTGGAATGTTCTTCCTTTTCCAGTTGCTTGAGATGACCCATTAAGTTGTTAACTTCCTCTCTTTCCTTTTTCTTGAGGAAGGCTTGCAGTGCTATAAATTTCCCTCTTAGGACTGCCTTTGCATTATCCCAGAGGTTCTGATAATTCATGTCTTCACTATTGTTTTGTTCCAAAAATTTGGTAATTTCTTTCTTAACCTCATCCATGACCCAGCTATTATTCAGCATAAAGTTATTTAGTTTCCAGGTTTTTGTATGAGTATGCAGATTCCTGTTGTTACTGAGTTCAACTTTTATTCCATGATGGTCTGAGAAGATGCAAGAATAATTTCTATCCTTTTAAATTGGCTGAGGTTAGACTTGTAACCTAAGATGTGATCAATTTTGGAGTATGTTCCATGGGCTGATGAGAAGACCGTATATTCAGTTTTACTAGGATGAAATGTTCTGTTAGATGTCTGTTACATCCAGTTGTTGAATGGTTGAGTTTAAGTCTAAAAGTTCTTTGTTAAGCTTCTTATTGGAGGATCTATCCGATGCTGCCAAAGGATTATTAAAACCTCTGAATATTATGGTGCTGGAGGAAATCAAGTTGCTCGTGTCTGTTAGAGTCTTTTATAAATTGAGGCGAATTCTGGTTGGGTGCATAAATGTCAATAATTGAAATCTCATCATGTTGAGTGTTACCCTTAACAAATATGAAGTGACCATACTTGTCTTTCCTTACTTTTGTTGATTTAAAGCCTATTGTATCTGTGAATAAACTTGCAACACCTCCTTTTTTCTGATTTTCATTTGCCTGAATTATAGATGACCATCCCTTCACCCTGAGACTATATTTATCTTTTAAGGTAAGATGAGATTCTTGTATGCAGCAGATATCTGGCCTGAGCTTTTGTATCCAGTCAGCCAACCTATGCTTCTTTAGAGGGTAATTTAAGACATTCACATTAATTGTAAATATTGGTAATACTGGTAGAATTTGGGGTAATGAGTTTTTCGAAGGTCCAGTGGACATTTTTAATCCTTTCACCACTGTGGAAGTTGGAATTTGATCAAAAGTTTCTGAGTGGGTTTACTTTTGTGGTGGAGGATTGTGCTGATCATTATGGAGGATAGGTCTAAGAATATCCTGGAGAGCTGGTTATTTTTTTTTCTTTTTTTCTGAGACAGAGCCTCAAGCTGTCCCTCTGGATAGAATGCGGTGGCACCACAGCTCATAGCAACCTCCAAATCCTGAGCTCAAGTGATTCTCCTGCGTCCACCTCCCAAGTAGCTGGGACCACAAGCACTTGCCACAACGCCTGGCTATTTTTTGGTTGTAGCCATCATTGTTTGGTGGTCCCAGGCTGGATTCAAACCTGCCAGCTAAGGTGTATGTGGCTGGCACCTTAGCTGCTTGAGCCACAGGCACTGAGCTGAGAGCTGGTTTAGTTATGGCAAATTTCTTCAACATGTGAATGTCATTAAAGTATTTAATTTCTCCATCATAAATGAAACTCAGTGTCTCTGGATCCAGGATCCTGGGTTGAAAGTTACTTTGTTTTAGGAGATTAAAAGTCAATGACCTCCCTCTTCTAGCTTGAAAGGTTTCAGCAGAGAGGTCTGCAGTCATTCTAATATTTTTCCCCTTGTAGGTTATGGTTTTCTGATGTCTGTCTGCTTTCAGAATTTTCTCCTTTATTTTAATGTTGGTGAAGTTAATTATAATGTGCCTAGGAGATATCTTATTCAGGTTAAGTTGTGCTGGGGTTCTGAAACTGTCTGCTATCTGAATTTCAGAATCTCTTGGCGTGTCTGGAAAATCATCCTTAATTATCTCATGAAGAAGAGCCTTTGTGCCTTTCGAAGCCACCTTGTTGCCTTCAGGAATTCCTATAAGGTGAATATTAGGTTTCTTTGAATTATTCCAGAGCTCTCTGAGAGAATGATCCATTTTTGCTTTCCACTTTTCTTCCTCTTTGAAAGCTTGGGGGCATTCGAAAGGTTTGTCTTCAATGTCAGAAATCCTTTCTTCTGCTTGCTCCATTCTGTTACTGAGGGATTCTACTGTATTTCTCAGATTTTTGAGGGTTGCAACTTTTTGTCTCAATGTGTCAAAATCTTTGGTCATTTTGTCTTTGAATTCCTGGAATTCTTGAGACAGTTTTTGAAATGCTCCCTGAATTTCTAAATCCAACTTTTCCTCTATTTTATTGATCTTATTTGCAATCCAAATTCTGAATTCGGTTTCTGACATCTCAGCCATCTGTTTATGAATGGGATCTTCAGTTGTGTCTGCCATATCGTTTCTAGGGAGAGTTGGTCTACTCTGGTTATTCATGTTACCAGAATTTTTCCGCTGATTCCACCCCATGATTACTTTACACCATTTGGCTAGATGAGCAGATAAGGTGAAGCTGGGTTAGGGGCTCCTGGAGTAGTGATTAACCAGCCCTTTGCCCAAGAGCTTGGACTGGTGTCTGTACCTTTTCCCCTAGAGCTTTGCAAAGGACCTGTACAGTGCTACAGCCTGAGAAACTGGGGACCTGCTTGGTGTGGTGGGGCTAATTGGCTCTGTCTTGTTTTCAGCTAGTCTCTGTCCTGCCCTACTGAATCAGTTACTCTGGGTTGAAGTCTCAGCTGTAGAGAAATAGAAATACCAGCAGTTAAGTCACCCAATTAAGTCAACTGGAAAAGGAAAATCAAACCTTCCCACAACCAAACACCCAGGGTACCACTTTGGATAGTCTTTGGGTGACTGGCCCAGTTCAAGAGGTCCAAATTAATTGTCCCAGTCAGCACTGGTCTCAAGTGGGAGAGTCCAAAAGGTCTCTGGCAACTAGATAGCAGGGGACTGCTGGCAGCTTGAGTGTGACTTACTCTGATGCTCTGTGAAGTCAGAAGGACCCACCGAGCAAATGAATTAGTCTGGCAAGGTTGATGCCTCCTTCACCACCTTGTACCTCTCTCAACCCAGTTACTGGTAACCCCACAGGGCTGTGACCCTGTTCCCTCCAAAGAGCAGATGCTCCAGGGGTTTGCACCTGCCTGAGTCCCAGGGAGAGCTATGTCTCCTTGGCCAGGCCACTGCTTTCTGCCACTATCCTGCAGGGGGAACTGAGGCCTGACAAACTTGGGTGCTTAATGGAGGCTGGGGCTGTTCACTCAGTTCCAGCTCCACCCCTGATTGATGTTGCTGACTGAACAGAATAATTTCACAGAATTTGTTTCTGTCCTGGCTGTATTCCCCTGTGGATCAGATGCTGTTTGAGTTCACAGTAATTGTGACTCAGCCCTAGTCTGTGCACTGCCTGGAGCTGGTGTGTCTGTCTTGGCTGCAGTCTGTGTTGGGGTGGGCGTGGTTAGAGCTCACACTCAGCTGTAAGTTACAGCCTCTGCCCTCCTGCTTTTGTCTCAGCTATGATCCCCTGAGGGCTGGGTGCTTCTTAGGCTCACTAAAGCAGTCCTTCTGGCTCTGCTCTGCCCTGGGAGTATGCCATCTCTGCGTGCTTTCCTGCCATGCACCCAGGCAGGTACAACCTCAGGCATACCTTTTTCTCATGGGGCCTGTGTTTCCATCCTAGATCTGTTCCACCAGTGGCTGCCACCGGAGAAGATGCCTGGCTTCCTCTGGTTGCCCAGATAGTCAGGGAGTGTCTCTCCAAAATATCTCCAGGGGTGTGAGCCCTGTTGTTCTTGCTGCTGCCACTGCTGCTCTGTGCCATGGGGCACCACCTCTCCCTCTCCCGTATGGTTCCCTCAGTTCACTTTCTCTTTTCTTTACTCCCATGCAGCAGAATCAGCACAGACCAGCAACAGCACACGCCCTGTCCACACCTCTTGAGAAAATACTCAAGAATATGGACTCCATAGGGGCCAGGCCTCTAGACCTCAGGGTGAGAGTAGAAGGGAGTGCTGGGAGTTGAAAATTGCAGGTAGAGAATATATACAGTTTTATACAGTTTTATGCCTGGTGGGAGAGTGCCGTGGCACATTTGTAAGTCCTCTCTAGGGAAGGAGTTTGGTTTTTAGAGGGTCTCTACTGTGGGATAAAATAGGAGGGGATCTGAACTCTGCTTGCTTGCTTGTATAGAGTATACTGTGAGCTGTTCTCATGGGGGAGGGGACTCCCATCCACTTGGTGATGGATTTTTTATCTATTGTTTGTTTCCTTGAGGTGCAGCTTGCCTCAGCAGGGTTGATGTGCGTTCTTCAACCTTCTCTCTTGGCTCAGCTCCAAACCATTGGCTTACTTGCTAAACTTCTGTTTTTTAATTCTCCTTCTGGATGGAAGCCTCTGTGGAAAGTTGGCTCCAGTTGGCCATCTTGCCTCCGCCCCATTAATAAACATAATTTTAGTGCATCATGGAATTTTAACTATAGTTTCAAGAATGCTGTGAGATAAAAATGGTTGAAAAACACTGGATTAAGGTGTTTAAGGACATATTCTGACTAATTATTAGATGATCACCAAACTATGATGATCCTAGGGTGAATCCAAGGAAGCCAGGCTTAAAAAAGTAGTTGTCCCTCAAGATTTTTGGGGACAAAAATCCCTCCATACCAGACCCTGTGGATGCTCAAGTTTCATATAAAATGAGATAGTATTTGTACATAACCTACACACATCCTCCTGCATAATTTAAACATTCTCTAGACGATTTGCTTATAATACCTATTATAGTTCACCTTGAACAACACAGGTTTGAAATAGGCAAGCCCACTTACTTACATGCAGATTTTTTTTTCAAAAAATATATTGAAAAATTTAGGGGGATTTATCACAATTTGAAAAAAAACCTGTGTAGCCTAGAAATATTAAAAAATTAAGAAGATATTAGGTATGCCATGAATGCTTAAGACATATGTAGATACTAGTGTGTTTTACCATTTACTATCATGAACTATAATACATCTCTTATAGTTAAAGTTTATGCACACAAACACAGATCATACACCATGCCATTCATATTAGGTCATTAAATAGGAAATGTCTGATTTACAATCCAAAGTGTAGTTTATTGTATCTCAAACAAGAAGCAGTGCAATTAACCAAAATATGTACCTAAACTATCGACACAATTTTGCCATCTTTTTTTGTTGGAGACAAGGGTCTTGCTCTGTCCCCAGGCTAGAGTACTGTGGTGGGGAGAGTGAGTGGCAATGAAATCACAAGAGCACAGCTTTCTAAGAATTGAACATTTTTCCTTGGAAGAAGTGGTAAGTGGTAATCAGTTGGTGCAAGATCTGCTGAATACAGTGAATGGCAGAGAGTTTCTGAGTCCAGCTTCTGTAGTTTGAGCAGCTTTATTTGTGTGACACTTGATTGAGCATTGTCTTGTGAGAAGATTGATCTGTCTCTGTTGACCAATCTCAGCTGCTTAATCACAGTCATCCTTATCATGTCCTTCTGGGTGCAGTGGACATGCTTTGTAATCCATTGAGAAGGTTTCATGAAGCTGTGGTGGATGATACCAGTGCTGGACCATCAAGCAGGCATCGCTAGCTTTTTTTTGGTGAATATTTTGTTTTGGACTGTGTTTTGGCACTTCGGCTTTATCTAACCTTTGTATTGAATGCTTGCAACTGTCAAAAAGAATCCATTTTTCATCACACAAAATAGTACAGTGTATACATGATTGACCTTTATGTTGTGATAGCAAAGAAAGGCAAACTTCAAGATGAAGTCTTTTCTGGTGCTTGTTTAATTCATGTGGAACCATCTATCCAGCTTCTTTATCTTGCTGGGTTGTCTCAAATCATCCAATATTGTTGGACTGGTAACGTCAAACCTTGTTGTTAATTCACACATAGGTTGAGATGGATTCACTTCCACTACAGCTTTCAGCTCATCATTATCCACCTTTGTCTCAGGTTGCCCACATAGCTCATTTTCAAGATTAAAATAATTAGAACAGAACTTCCCAAACCATTGAAAAAACTTGAGGAAGTGTCAAAGTGAAATGTTAGAGATACCAACTGTCAAACTTAGTGCTTAAGGAAACTGGACATTCTGTACTTAATAACCTAATAGTTGAGAGCAGTATGAACAAATACAGATGGAGTGTTGCATCATAACTTCATAAAATTAAACTGTACTGTACTACTGTAATAATTTGGTAGCCACCTCCTGTTGCTCTTGTGGTGAGCTCATGTTGTGAGTATCTGCTTAAAATGCCATGTGATGCCAATCTTTTCAGTTCATCTCTACAGCAAATTGTGTATCACACTTAAAAGTGATCTCTCAAAGTTCTCATGGATTTTTGTCATGTTTAGCACAATACCAAAAAACTTGAATAATATCATGGGGCCCATGTGAGGTCTCACTAGTGATGCTGGAAGTGCAAAGAAGAAACAGAGAAAAGTCATGACACTGTAAGAAACAATTGAATTGCTTGATATGTACCATAGACTGAGATCTGCACCTGTGGTTGCTCAGGTGAAGGGTCATATTTTGATGTGCTTGCATTGCTAGTAATAATGATTTAATAAGCTTAAAATCAATATTCAATTGTTTGTTGTAAGTAGGTTAGCAATTGAATTAAGAAAATGATTGCAGATGATAGGCAAAATGAAATAGAGACAGGAGAGAAGCAGATCAGAGAAACCCAAAGTCGGGTGCAAAATGCACTGCCTGGAAGCCTGGCTCCTTTAAGACTGAAGAGGCTATTTTGATGGAATTTCACCCCTCCTCCAGTGCAACTGCTGCAAGGTCACTGAGATGGGGGCTGCCCTCTCAGGGAGAGTGATTGCTTTGGGGGAGTTAGGGAATGAAGAATGTTTAAGCCTCATTAAAGAGAAGAAAGGTCTCTCCACACTGGGTAAGGAGAAAAAAATATCTCTTTTCTTGTGTCACTTTGGTATGGTGAAACATCAGTCCTTCTGAGCACAAGGCTTCCTGAGTATTAATTGCCACTCCTGTGATTTGTGTGTGTGGCCTAATTGGAGTCTGCTTTGATATCCTGCTCCTGGACTGTGTTCCCTGTTCCATCCTCTGTTTGTGTCAAGAACATAAATAACTTAAAGCAATGATAGTAAAAGGTAAATTAGTCTAATAAATGTAGTTAGTTAAAAACATATAGTTAAAAAATACAAGCCCAGCAACATCCATGATGTAAGGGTTAGCCTTCTCTCATTTGATTGATGATTAAAACAATGGTGTATGCAATAAAAACGGAATGAGCCTTGAGCAAGGGGCTGTCCACCGGTCCTCATGCTTTGAAGGTGGTCAGCCACCTTGACCCAGCTGCTCTTTAAAAAGCTTTCTCTTATGTCTTGATTTTTCATTTTTTCCTCATCCCCTCATCTCTGCCTGCCACTAGGAGAGAACTCATAGCATAGTTTGGGTTGGTCCCCAACACCACCATTTCAGACAGAATTGTGTCACCTTGTAAACAAATGACACAAACTTACAGTATTGATAGGTATGGTACTGTACTGTAAATGTAATTTCT
Source organism: Perodicticus potto (assembly GCA_963574655.1). Lineage (NCBI taxonomy): Eukaryota > Metazoa > Chordata > Mammalia > Primates > Lorisidae > Perodicticus > Perodicticus potto. Next base: position 8,221 of record CAUYRH010041061.1, read on the forward strand.
CTTCCTTTTGATTGTCTTAACAACATTTTCTTTTCTTTAGCTTACTTTATTTAAGAATACTGTATATAATATATACACTATATAAAATATGTGTTTATCAATGTTTATCTTACTGGTAAGGCTTTGGTAACAGTAGGCTATTAGTACTTAAATTTCTAGGGAGTCAAAAGTTGTATATGTATTTTTGACTGTGCACAGGGGCTGCGTTTCTAAACTTCAAGTTGTTCTAAAGTCAACTGCACAATGTAAATACTATGAAAACAGTTGTTATATTTATTTTTAAAAATGTGCATTTTTTATTGTTATTGGATATGGGATTCAATCAACCACTGATCAAAAGTATTTTGATACTCCACTGCAGATATGGGGGAGCCAAGTTTAAAAGCAAGAATTAAATAACCCCCCCCCAAAACCCCAGAGAAATAGGTTGCTGTATAATATAGGGAACAGAATTTTAAAAAGTGGACTTGCAAAGTGTCCATGGAAATATACAGCAGCCAGGCAAAAACCTCCAAACAACCCCCCAAATAAAAATAAAAGAATGGAGGGGGAAATATGTAGATCAAGAAACTCAAAACACATCCCAAATTAAAGAAATGGGAAAGAAAAAGTCTGATGTTTAGGGAAAGACACTTTGATGATAAAACCATAAATAAATGCAAATAAGTAATTATCATAAATGCCAGGACAGTAGTGACTTTTCAGGAGAGACAGACAATTGTGATTGTATTTGGTGTAGCTGGTAAAGTTGCATTTCTTGATCTGGGTGGTGGTTTAAATGTTCTTTACTTAATAATAATTTGTTAAGCCATATATTTGTTTTTCGTGGTATTTTGTATTTATGTTTTAGTTTTCAATTACAAAGATTTAAGAAAAGAGAAAAGGGAATGGGAGAGTATCTATTTCAAGACTTGTTATATTATCTAAAATGTATAATTTTCAACAAAAATTATGAGAAATTATGGATTATACACAGAAAAAAAAGCAGCTAATAAAAAATGTTTGTGAGAGGGCCAGATTTTGGACTTAATAGATAAAGACTTTAAATACATTATTATGCATATGCCCAAAGAACTGAAAAAAAAATCTATGGGTAAAGATTTAATGGAAAATATGACAAGTGTGTATCACCAAATAGAGAATTTTAATATATAGGTAAATAAAATAAAAAATCAAATAAAAATGCTAGAGTTGAAAATAATAATGGTTATTTTTGGAAGAGAACTAAATAAAATAAGTAATAAATGTAAATAAATGAATAATTCTCATTACTAAATGACAACTAAAATAAAAAATTCATTTGAGGGGCTGAATAGCACATTTGAGCTAGCAGAAGAATCAGTAAATTTGAATTTAGTTCAAAGTGATCTTGGAATCTGAAATTTCTTAAATTAAATTAAGAAAGAAATTAAGAAATTAAAAAAGAAATTAAATTAATCCACACCTAACAAATGCAATCAGTGTAACCTGGTTTCTTGTACCCTCAATGAATCCCCAACAATAAAAATAAATAAATAAATAAAAATAAAGAAGACTACACATGATCTAATCACGCCAAGTTAGATATATTTCAGGAATGCAAGATTGGTTTAACATGCAAAAAATCAGTTAATGTAATATACCACATTATAGGTATAAAAGACAAACACATGTCATCTCAACAGAAGTAGATGAAGCATTTGAAAAAATCCAACAGCCATTCATGATAAAGCCCAGATAAACTTGAAATATCTGGGAACTTCTTTAATCTCATGAAGGAAATCTATTAAAAACCTATGGGTATTACCATACTTAATGTTGGAAGACTGAAGGCATTCCCCGTAAGGCTGATAGTAAAGCAAGAATGACTGTTTTTGTCACTTCCTTTCAACATCATTACCAGAGTTTATAGCCAGTGCAATCAGGCAAGAAAAAGAATTAAAAGAAATTTTATACAACACTATATCTAAATAAAAGAAAATTTATACAACACAATAAATCTTGGTTTTGTCATTAAATAATTAGTGACAAACCAGTTTGCAATAATTTTTTAATGGTATTGATCATTATTGGCCAAAAAATATATGTAGAATATAGCAGGATTATAGATGCTCAACTTTTCTTCCTTTTCCCCAATATTGTGTTGCCAGCCACACAGCATCCTCTTTCAAACTTCACTCCTTTTGTATCACCTCGTTGTTCCTTAAACATTAATTTTTCATCACCTTCTTAGAAGTATAATAAAGTTATCCATTCCACCAGCCATTAGCCCCCCTCAGAAAAGCACGACTTATACACAAGGGCAAAAAGTTTTATCTTCTAAAGTTTAAAATAAAAAGCAATGGGACAAATGCTACAGATGCCTTGCTACATCTTTTGTTGTTCTTCTTCCATAGATAATGGACATGGGGAACAAATGTCAGCATTATTTCTGGAAGACACTGCAATTACCAAGAGCCGTTGACTCTACTATCTCCTAGAAGCTCAGAGTTAAGGGTGGGGTGAATGAAAAGAGTTGAGAGAATAATCTTGGGGATTCATTTGATGCTGTAACTTTTTATTTGCTCCTTTAACTCTGTTCTGCATTAAGAAAAGACTGATTTTATTGGGGATTTCTGACTGTTCAACTGGAGACTTTATTGGAAAGCCAGAGGCTCACTATGTACAAAGCCATACGCTAGAAGCTGGGAAAATCCATTTTGGTTATAAAGTAGTCTTGTCCAAAATACAGGTGTAGCCCTTTCCACAACAATTTGTCCGACATAGAGGTTATTAATATAAATGCAATTCTTCTGATGTGCCAAATATGTTTATCCACCATATTTAGACTCTAGTGACAATTGGAAGTCAAATGTTCTTTCCTCTAATTATGCAAATTAGACTTAAAACAATAAAAAATAAATGCCAACTATTTATAATGGTTGGGCTAAATGTTATGGAGGGCATGGGATTCCTGCCCTCAAGAACTTTGCAGTTTCCAGGTTGAGATAAGCGTGCAGAACTGACTTCAGGATAACCTGCATTAAGCTTATTGATAAGAGTTCAAGAAAACAGCAGTAAGAGGACAAAAAAAGGAGCAACTCTCTGGCAGTGCAGGCATTAGGAGAGTTTCAGAGAGAAGATGGCTCTGAGTTAGACCCTGAGTGACTGTCACCAGGGAGTGAAAGCACAGAGGAAGCAGGTGCAGGGCTGTGGCTGAGATGTACAGCTCCAGCCCTGTGCCAGTCAGAGCCCTACTGAGGTGATGTAATTGTCTGAGGGTCAGTCTCTTCCATCAAACCATGGGCTTGCTGAGGGCAGCTACCACCACTGGGGTCACGGGAATATGTACCCCCCAAACTCAGCCCAGTGTTTGACACGCAGTTGGACTCCTTCTATAGTTGATGCACAGGTGTGAGAGGAGAGGGAGGGTAGGGTGTGAAGACTGGGTAAGACTTTGTGACGAGAGGCTCAGTGGGACCGTGATGATGGTCTAAACAGACTCGGAGAGCCGTGGAAGGAGGACCAGCGAGGTGGGGCAGGGCTGACTCAGAGAACAGGGCACAGCACCTGTGGGGCTCTGTTGCTGGGTGACAGGGGGGTGGAGGAGGCAGGTGGTGACACCTTTTATCTGACAGAGAGGATACAGTCAGGCCCAGGGGAATTTGCTTTTCTCTTTGGGAGCAGTAAAGAAATAGCCTTTCTTAATGTGCCGGCAGTTTTATTGTTATTGTTGCTGCCTGAGCGTAGAGCAGGCTGTACATAAATGATTGTTTGCAAAGAGCCTGGTGCAGGAAATTTTGGGCTGTGGCCTGATTCGTGCTCCTGGGAGGTCTGCATAAGCACACAGGGCGTACACACTCTGGCAAATCACTGAGTGGGGCTCCTTCTCTGTCTTTATTTTGCTCCAACCGAGGTGACCAGTTTTATGAAAACCATACTCACATATTGCCTCAGACTAACTCTTGCAATTACCTTCATTTTTGTCAGCTTAGGACCAAACGGATCATCAAATCAATTAAAGCACTTCAGGGAGAAATGAAATTTGCCGTGTGTTGCCTTTGACCAGTAGTTTCACAGTGGCAGCTTGTTCTGGTGAACTTGGCTTGGTAATTTGATGAACCATCGTCCATCAGTTCCAGTCTCTCTAACCACATTTGCCTAGTTTTGAAATAGAGATAACAATGCCAACCTTACAGAGCCGTGAGAATTTACTACATAATAAGCATCTCTTTTTTCCTCACTCTTTCTCTCATATTGTGGCAAAATACACATAATACTATAAAATCCATCGCTTTAACCACATTGAACTGCTGAGTTCAGTGGCAGTAAGTACATTCACATTATTCTGCAATCATCACCTGGTGCACCTCCAGGACATTTTCATCATCCCACTCGGAAACTCTAAACTCCGCAACTAACTCCCTCTCCCCTCCCCCCTGCCACTGGCAACCACCAGTCTACTTTCCATCTCTGCGAATCGGGCCACTCTAGGTACCTCATATAGGTGGAATCATAAAATTTGTCCTTCTGCGACTGCCTCATTTCACTTAGCATAACATTTTCAAGGTTCGTCCACACTGTAGCATGTGACAGGTCATCCTTCCCTTAGGGCTGAACAATTTTCTATCCCACATATACACCCAACATATACACCCCATTTGGTTTATCCATTCAGCCATAAATGGGTACTTGAGTTGCGTTCACTTCTTGGCTTTGCAAGTGATGCCGCTGTGAGCACGAGTGTCTAAAGATCTGTTTGACTTCCTACTTTCAACTCTAGAAGCAGGTATGGTTCTGTCACAGAGGTACTTAATCTTTTCTATTTTTCACTTCTTAGCAACGTTGCTACCAACAAATTTGGAGACCAACATAATAAAAACAAACTATCACTTCTTTCTCTCCTTCTCTTGCTCTATTGGTAATTTATAATAAGTTTTAAGGATACTAAATAATATAGTAGCACTTCAAAGACAGTTTACTGTTTTTATCATGGCTAATAGAAAAAGAATACATCTGTTGCTATTATTAGACTGGAAACCAGTACCTAATTAAAATTTGAGGTAGTATCGAGGAGAATAATTTATGTTGCCTGATTAAGACACCCAGGAAAATAATGCCATAAGCAGTTAGGGATTGCTGAAAGACTGTTGACAATCGTGTCAGTTTATGGCCTAGTAAAAAAAGAAATAATTTCATCATGACGAAAGATGTGATGAAACTCCAATTGTACTCGGTAGTAAAAAGCCCACAATGGTAACTCTTCTAAAGGAATGGAAATAGTGACCTACGTGCTGTTTTGAGCTGAAGATGGTGTGTTTCTTACCATTTAAAAAGTATCAGGGCAGAGCAGATGTACTTTCATCACACAGATGTACGATGACATTGATAAATTGGAGCGCCTAAAACCTATGTAAAAGTATTTTGATAGATTTTTTACAAATTGTTTCATATTCTGACTTCACTTTGGGAAGGAAAAAAGCTAGTAATGGCAGGTCTTAAATAATTCTTTTAATGTTGGGTTCTTTTTAATCCCCATTGTCAAATACACTGTGTCTAAACTCACTAGTAGTGGGTCTAAAGGTTACAAAAAAGATGTGCTGGTCTCCAGGTAATGGTCTCCACTGGTTCCGAATACAGCTCTTGTGCCCTGCTAAGTCTTCCCTTCCCCAGGACACACGCAGCCTCTGTCTATTCCTTTCATGACAGTATTTCCAGGCTCTCCATAACCATGGTGACTCTTCTCTAATGTTGGTCAAATTGGTTAATTTCTCTCTACAATAGGGCACCCAGAACCAAATCTCACCTTCAAATGGGGGCTAAGCAGTGCCAAATCTAGCATGGTCATTATGGTCAGTCTAATAAAGCTCTGGATTGCATGGCCAATAATCATGCTATTAGCTTCTGGCAAGCTGCACTTGGACAACTAGATGTTTTCATATCAAATGATGTGATGTTGATTATTTGCTTCTGTTAACTGGAAGGAAACACAGGGCTAATCCTGTTTGCCCTTACACAGTACACGCCATATACATATCACTGTTCTTGCCAGTTACGAGTATCAGCAAATGTGACGACCAAAGCAAAAATAACAAAACCACTATTTAGTGAGTGTTACACAGTATTGTTCATTTAAATGCTTTACCTAGTGTCTTATTTGTCACACCAATATGATGGATTATAGTAACAGTTATAAAGCATTGTTATTCCTATTTTACAGATGAGGAAACTGAGGTGAACAAGTTCGTAAACTCAAAATTGAAAGCTGGGCGTTATCTCACTTCTGTAGTCTGAATCACTTTGTACCTTCCCATAAGCATGTCATCTATTTGCTCATCCAATCCGTGGTAAATTATTGATTATAACTAAGCAAATCAAGGAGTAATCTTTTGAAATGGCTTAGTCCACTAATAATTCAGTCCTTACTGGGAGGCTATTTAATTCACTACGTATATTTCTATTACCCAGCTTCATTTGATTGTTTTAATTTTTTTTCCTGAAAGCCTCTTTTGATCCACTGTTTCAAATGCTACCCTAAATGTGCTTATAATTCTCTGATACATCTGTCTCAACCATGCCAAGGACAGAACTAGACAGAAAATCAGCAATAATATATAAGAACTTAATGACTTCATCAACAAAGAAGATCAAATGGACACTGGTTAATACTCTACCCAAGAACAACAGTTGCTTATTCTTTCCAATTTCCTGTGCAACATATACCAAGACAGGCCATATTTAGAGTCATAAAAAACCCTCAACAAATTTAAAAGGGTTGAAGTAATACACAATGTGTTCTCCAATCACAACAGGATCAAATGATTAGTCAACAACAGAAAGATGACAAGAATGTTTCTAAATATCTGGAAGTTAAACAACACACAACTAAATCACAGTTCAAAGAGGAAGTCTCGAGGGAAAGAAACTAATACATTGAAATGAAGGGAAATTAAGAGATAACATACTATAAAATACATGCATATGACATATTAAGATTTGTGAGACCCAGCTAATGCATTCTAATGTACAGCATTAGAAAAGAAAAAGTCTCAAATCAATAAGTAAGCTTTTCTCTCATGAACCTAGAAAAGGAAGACCAGATTAAATTCAAAACAAGCAGAAAAACAATGAAATGAACCCATTCCCTGAAAAACACAAATTACGACAAGTTACAATTTAAAAAAGATAGTAATTCTTAAGGATACTGAATTTGTAATTTAAAAGTTCCCCCAAAACAAATATCATAAGTGAATTATACCAAAAATTTTTTTTTTTTTTGAGACAGAGCCTCAAGCTGTCACCCTGGATAGAGTGCTGTGGCATCACAGCTCACAGCAACCTCCAATTCCTGGGCTCCTGCCTCCGCCTCCCAAGTATCTGGGACTACAGGTGCCCACCACAACGCCCAGCCATTTTTTGTTTGCAGCCGCCATTGTTGTTTGGCGGGCCCAGGCTGGATTCAAACCCACCAGCTCAGGTGTACGTGGCTGGCGCCTTGGCCTGTTGAGCCACAGGCGCCGAGCCAATTCTACCAAACACTTAAAGAATAAGAATAAACACTTCCTATTTCACTTTATGAAGCTAGTATTACCCTAAAACCAAAAGCAGAAAAAGAAAGTACAAAAAAAGAAAACTACAGACTTCATGAATAAAGACACAAAAGTTCTTAACAAAACATTGGCAAATAGAATTCAGTAATAAATGTATATAAAGAATTACAGACTATGACCAAGTGGAGTTTATTCTGCTTGGATGGAGTGTTTCACTCGCAGGGAAATTCCATATTTGAAAATCAGGCAATGTAATCTACTACATTAACAGGGCAAAAAAATCCATGATATGATTATATCAAGTGGTGCAGAAAATGCACTTGACAAAATTCAACATTCATTCATGATAAAAACTCTCAGAACATAAGGGTAAAACTAAAGCAAATAGACTCCCATCAGAATGGGAGAAGGTATTTGCATGCTGTAAATCTGACAAAGGGCTGACAACTAGAATACAAAGAGAACTCAAATTAATCATAAAGAAAAGAGGAAACAACCCCATTTATAAGTGGGCAAGAAACTTAAACAGAAACACTTCTGAAGATGATGAATGGCCAACACATGAAAAAATACTCATTGTCCCTAATCATCAGAGAAATGCAAATCAAAACCACTCTGAGATATTACCTAATTCCAGTGAGATTAGCCCACATCACACAATCCTGAGTCTGAAGATGCGGGCATGGGTATGGAGAGAAGGGAACACTTTTGCACTGCTGGTGGGATTGCAAACTAATAAACCTCTGTGGAAAGAAGTATGGAGAATTCTCAACCAACTAAAAGTGGACCTTCCATTTGGTCCTGTAATCCCTTTACTAAGTGCCTACATAGAAGGGGAAATATTTTACCACAAGGACATTTGCATTAAAATGTTTATTGCAGCTCAGTTCACAATTGCCAAGATATGGGATAAACCCAAGTGCCCATCAACTCATGAATGGATTAACAAATTGTGGTATATGTACAGCACGGAGTACTATTCAGCCATAAGAAGAGATGGGGACTTGACATCTTTTGTGTTTACCTGGATGTAGTTGAAACAAATTCTTCTTAGTAAAGTATCACAAGAATGGGAAAAAAGTATCCAGTGTACTCAATACTAATATGAAAGTAATATATAAACAACTACATGTTGACACAAAAGAAAAACACAAATATAGGTGTCCAGGAAAGCAAAACGCAAGAATAGTCTACGTGGGGGGACAGGTGGGGAAGGAGAGGTGGGGGAGGGCGGGCTATTGGTAGGATCTCACCTATGTGCACAACGTGAGGGTTTTCAGCATGCCCCCTTGGTGAAGGGCTCAGCTACATCTTGAACTTTACCCTAGAAATTAAAACGATGTAACCTAAACATTTGTACCCTCATATCAATCTGAAATTAAACATAAAAAATTAAAAAACTCCTCTCAGAACAATAGAAATAAAAGGAGACATCCATCCTCAATTTGATAAAGAAACGTCTTTTTTAAAAATCTACAGCTCACATTATATTTAACTGTGAAAGATTAATGTTTCCCTCCTAAGATCATCAACAATGCAAGCATGGGGAAGTTCTGGAAGTCCCATCCAGTGCAGTAAGAAAGTAAGAGGCATAGAATCTGGAAAGGAAGAAATAAAACTTCTGCCCATCACAGGATTACCTCATAAGAAATCCCAAAAGCTCTCCAAAAAAACCTCCTGGAACTAATAAATGAATTCAGCAAAGTCCCAAGGTATCAGGCCCGAATAGGAAAAGTGACTGTATTTTTTTTTTGCTATATATTTTTTATTATTAAATCATAGCTTTGTACATTAGTGTAAGCAAGGGGTACAATGTGCTGGTTTTATATACAATCTGGAATGTTTTCATCAAACTGTTTAACATAGCCTTCAGGGCATTTTCTTTGTTACTGTGTGAAGACATTTGTATTCTGCATTTAGTAAGTTGCAGCCGGATTGTATTTTTTTATGCAACACCTAGCTGGACATTGGAACTGCATGTGTGGCTACGAATAAGCAGAACCAAGTTAATCTCTATGTTTAAACTCCTGCCAGGATGAACCAGGGTGTGTGTGGCAGTGAGTAAGGCATGTTTTACCAATGTACTCATGGGGCTGGCAATGGGGATCTGCTTAGGGGCCACAGTGTGTGAGCTCTGCATATGACATTTTGCTCACCCAATGGTTGGCTGCTGCTGCTGTTGGAGAGGAAAGGCAGGTAGCAGGAGAGAGGTGGTAGAGCTTTCCCCTGATTCTTCTCAGTCTGTGGAAGTGTGTATAGTTGCTAAGGGCTAGACAGTCTCCTCATACTGCCCCCTGCCCCACCAACACATCACTGGCAACTACAGCTCCTGAAAGCCCATCTGCTGCCTTAATCAGGGCATGTAAAGACTGCAGGCAGACACCGGCAAAGGCATTTAAAGTGTAATTTTGATGTGCCATGAAATGCAGATGAATGTGCGTTCATCGGCCATTCTTTACGTGAGCTGTAGAAATCCGAGTTCTGAAACTTAGAGAAAATCACTGCTTATTTATCCAAACAACAACAACAAGGTTTTCCAGGAAATGCAATGTATTGAGCTTTACCACTTTCACTTCGAACCTCAGAAATGCTAACTCAGAAGGGGGCAGGAAGGCCGAGAATGTTCTTTTAGCATTAGATAGTGATCTTGTAAAAGGCGGCAGTGGCCCCTTGGAAGAATCATTAACTTCACAGATTCTGAATGGCAAGTATAAATGCCCACGACATAAGGCAGAAACATATTTTAAAGCATTTGTGAGCAAATGGAAACATGGCCCACCAACTCATCCCCAGAACCAAAAGTATTTAAATGACCACATGTGCTCTGACTGAATCGATTTGGTACAAAGACGGGAATAATTAGTACTGGCGTCAGTTAAAAGCTTTCCCAGATGTATGCTTAGGTGTTGCAAAGGTGACTTCTACCCACTTCTATTACCTTTGTGCTGCGGTAAATTATAGTAATTTCTTACGCCTTGGGTAAGAGAGAATGGAAAGATAATATTCACCCTACTGAGGACGGTTTAATTTTTCTACAGAGAAGCACTGAACAATCATTTACTAACACATAGAACACATTTAAAAGCTTTCTGGTCAAAATGTACTCTATTCTGGTAGCAATATAATAGATTCTACACATGCCGCTGTGGAAAATCCCAAGATCTCGATAAATAACGTGTAAGAAACACAAGCGCAGTGGAGCTAGAGGCTTAGACATAATAAATGCACAAAAGTCCCCTTTCATCTGCTGCTGTCAGGACAGCTAAGACTCGCCTCTTGTCCTTTATTCTTCTAGTCCCTGAGGGCCCTTCCTCTTCTCTGGGTCGTTATTAATTGGCTTTTGTTTTTCCTCTAATGAAAAAGGGGCTTATGCTCCGTCCTGCTCCTTCCTACGCACAGTGGAAGGATGGGGTGGGAACAGAGAGGGAAAGAGCGAGTCTGTTTCCAAGGGCACGTGCTCCGGCAGCAGGTGGAGGAGGGCGCGTCAGTGCCGAGGAGCGCCAGCAGGGGGCGGTCGACACCGAGGAACGCTCAAGGGCGCGCAGGTGCGCACGGGGTGCCCAGCCAATGCAGGGCATATGTCAGCCAAACCTCCACGAAAGGGTGCGTTCTAGGAATTCAAGGGCAATTCGCTCATTTCCGTTTTTTCAACGTCTGCCATTGGTGACTTAATAAAAGAATCAAAAGATGTTAGGGGCCTGGATTTCTGATCGTCTCCCCAAAGGCTCTCATTTAATGGATAAGGAATTAGGTGAGGCTCAGAGTAAGCTCTGTGTGGGGGGTCGTCTAACTAGTCAGGGGCACAGCTGAAGCCAGGACTGAGGTCTACTAATAGCCTACCACAGAGACAAACAAACAAACAAAACAAAACCCCCAACTCCAAGGGGCCACTGCCGCCTTTTACAAGATCACTACCTAATGCTAAAAGAACATTCCTGGCCTTCCTACGACGTTCTGAGTTAGCGTTTCTGAGGTTCGGAGTGAAAGTGGTAAAGCTCGTTGGAGGAACACACGGCAGATAGTAAGTTAGTATTACGAGTATATTGCAATAATGGACAATTTTTTGATGACCCTAGGCTTTAATGATAAAAACAGTTAAAAAGCTAGGAAGGTTTTTTTCTTTCACTTTCATTGAACCTACCTAATGTGTCATAGGAACGAGGAGTCTTTGCTGATGAGTTAGACATTCATGTGATCATTTTGAGAATTTTATTATTTTCTCCCCTCTCCTCTGTATCTGAACCCCACTCCAGAACAAGTGATTTATGCTTTCAGGGTATTTTTAATAACAGTCATATCCCATATGTTCTCCCATCCCACATAAACAAATATACAGAGCAAAAACATCAGTGGAGTCAGTCCCTGACCTCTTGTTCTGGAGGCAACTTAAAAGCATGCTGCTCAAAACTTGGTACCACCTGGGAGCTTGTTGGAAAGGTAGAGTCACAGGACCCATTTTGGACTTTCCGCATCAGAATCTGCATTGCCCCAGGATTCCCAAGTGATGCTTATGTGCATTCAAGTTTGAAAACATCAACTCTAAGCCCTCTGTACCTCCTGTAAACATTTGGCAGAGAGCCCTGCCTCTTCAGCGTGGTGTTGAACTGGCCCACAGTTCTTGCCTTACTGGTCTTGTCTATAACCAACTTTAGCATCTCCTATTTAAAAGAAGAGAATGTTTTTACTTGTGCTTTAAAATCAGACTGGAAGAATTTGGAATGAAGGAGTTCTTAATATCCCTGTGTATTCTGGTCACAGAGACTTTTTTTTTTTTTGCATCTCATAGACACGTTTATTCAAGCCATGAATACACGGTTCTTATACAAGTACACAGGGACAGTCCATGTTCCCACGTGACACAGTTTGCTTAGCTCTATGGTCCATCTCTTGTGAGCTCCAAGTGAGGCTGGTTAGTGATGACCAGGAGCAGGTGCAGGAGCTTTCAAAGCTTTACTTCTTTTATCAGCACTCCTGAGTTTATAAACAATGAAGCTCATCAACCCCATTCTGATCCAGATCTCCTGGTAAACTTTGGTATAGTAAGGTTTCATGGGCACCCACACACTTTTTTTTTTGCAGTTCTTGGCTGGGGCTAGGTTTGAACCTACCACCTCTGGTATATGGGGCCTGCACCTCTGGTATATGGGGCCTCACGGAGCCACAGGCAACGCCCCATGGGACCCACACATTTTAAATAATGATTTGAAGCATCTCGGTGCCAAAGCAACAGCTGGGCCCAGCAGAGACCCACAGCAGAGATTAGGAAAGGTCCGAGACTTTTTTTTTTTTTAATGTGAAAGGGCACTATATTGATATTATACAAAAAAGGGTTTGAAAGTTCTAATATAAAACTCCTGGGAGCTTAAAAAAGCAAACCAGATTCTTGGTGGGCTCTGTTCCCAGTACTTGACTCACTCCCTGGTAATAAATAAGGCACCTGACATATAACTTTACACTCTGCCGGGTTCTCAGGATATAAGGACATTTGGTAATAAACTAATATTAGCATAGAACTTATCTTCTCATTGTTTTTGTTTCATTCGATTACCAACATAAAATAGTGTTTTCTCCATAGCAGATGCCTATCTAACCTTGAAAACTTTCACAGTAAATATGTATTTACTGCATCTTAATGTTTACTTTGCCTGCTATATACAAAATACCATCCTAGAACAAAATGTTTTCCTAATTAGTTAAAATTGTTAATATTTTATTGTTATCAATGCAAGAGTCAAGCAACTTAGATTGATTATTTCAGTTATCTGGTTTACTTTTGGATAAGATCCCATAGCACTGAAGGAAAATAACTTCTTGCCCCACTGATCAAAAGTCTAGCTAAGTTCATTTCTAATCGATCGCTAAATGTTATTTCTTTGTAACTGATTTTCTATGCCGTATATTAAATATATTCTACTCTGTTCCAGGAGCACCAAAGACTGGTGTGATATTATCTCAAGCAGTTCATAAAGGGGAAAAGATCCAAACTCTCTCCTAATATTTCTGAGTATCAGGATGGTCAGATGTTAGGAATTTTACATTGCCAAGTCAAAAAGTAACAGAAAGAACCAAAATATATTTTTCCGTGATTTGGAATCCAAGTTGAGAAATGAGACTTCTTTTTCTAGTTTTCTCCCCTCAAATTAGGGTGCTCACCTCCCTCCAGCAGCTGCCGCCCTACCTCTTCCCTCCTACTTATTAGGAATACTTTTCAGCAGCTGCCTGGGGAAGGTTCTGGAGTAGTTGCCAACTGCTGGGTTTAGGCAGCATCTTTAAGCTGTTCAAATAACTCAGCGCCAGGATTTTCCTCTTGGTGAGTGCTCGGTAGGATCTGAAAAGCTCAGGCTGGAAGAACGTTGGAGTGAAGGAGTTCTTAACATCTGTGCGTTCTTAGATGAGACTTTTTAAAAAATTTATGTGAAAGGGCACCAAATGGATATTATACAACATGTTCAGGCCTTAGCAAAAGCCTGGGCAACAGTTCAAGTCTGCCACTAGAGTTCCCGGTTGATAGGCTATGTATCTGGGGGGCACTCTGGCATATCTGGAGTGTCACATCTGTGCCCTGGTCCTGAGCAGCTCCTGTCGCTTGTCATGTAGGGACTAAGTAGGTCAAGGCCATCACAGTGCGACTGTCGCTTGCTCCTCAGGGCTTGTTGTGGAAGGTGCTGAGCCCTTGGTGCATGTTCCTCAGCTGCAGCCCAACCTGCTGTGCAGGTGGCTTCCATGTGGAACCATCATGTCGCCCTGTGGGTTTGGGAGGCAGCACACCCATGTTGCTGTGCTGTGACTTAAAAACAGTCTTGTTCTGATTTCAGACATTTCTTAGTCTACTTCTGGCAAGTACAGAGTGGTGTCCAACCACCCTGCCCATCTGCCCAGGAACACAGGCTATCTCCTGTGGGAGCTTCTTTCTTCCTGCTCTCCCCCTGGACACTGGGGTTCTTCCCTCATAAAATGTGTCCCTCTTTGGCAGGGAACGTTAAATCATTTACGAAAGTAATAGCTGAGATTTCTCACTGCTCTTCTGATTCAACTTTCCATGCAATAGAATCTCCATAGTTGACCACCTCCCTCCATTGACCATCTCCTGAAGTTGACCTAATTTTCAGAGTCTGCATGTGAGCCACATTTACTCACTGGGAGTCCCTTATGTTGACCTCTGCTGTATGTTGCCCAGTTTGTTACAGTCCTTTCGGTGGTCAACTTGCAGAGGTTCTACTGTCATTTGCTATGACAAATATTTTGTTATTCTCTATTATGTGCATGATGCTTTATTATTATCAAAGAGGTTAAGGGACACATTTGATTTTATGTAACTATAAGAGCAATGGTACTGCTACATGTCATAATAGTTACCTACAACACATTAGACCCTGGGGTTGGTGTGTTTGATGTGAATTGTTCATTACAGGGCTATGAGATAGGTATTATCATTCCCAAGGACTAGATGAATAAATTGATGCTTGTTAACTAACCTCCTCACAGTCACACAAACAGATTTAAATCCAGGGTCCAACTGATCTCCAAGTCCAAACAAACACTTGCCATTTGTCACATTCATTGTCCAGATCTGTTAAGTCGTAGAGATGCAGCTTGAACCCACAAACTTGGAATCCAGCAAGAACACTCATGTCCCCGTGTGATATAAGACACCTTGACTGTCACCAGCTACCAGCTTCCCCTGCTCTGATGCGCGGCACAGTGAATGAGCAGAGGGACGGCCAGTGGTCAGGAAGTGGGAAAGTGAGGGGGGACACTACGGGTTCGTGTGATTTCTACGCTGGATCTCCAGGCTTTGAATACCAGATTGTGTGCACTGAATAGAAAACAGCCTTTGGATTATATAGTCTCAAACATCTAGAAGAGAGTGTGTGGCTAACTTTATTTCTTTTTAATTTCGGATTAATGTGAGGGTACAAACTGTTAGGTTACAATGTTAGTGTTTGTTAGATAAGGTCCCTGTTGTAGTTGTGCCCTTCACCTGGGAGGTGTGCCCCATACCCTTACAATCTTGCCCATCAGGTGGGAGCTTACCAACCCCCTCCCTCCTTCTCTCCTCCCCCCTCCATGCTCCACCTCCCCCCATTTGGAATTAAATTGAGTTTTTCTCTTGTGTGGGAGTATTTAGATCATCCACTGGCTTTATGTTAGTATTGAGTTCATCGGGTATTTGCTTTTCCATTCTTGTGAAACTTTACTAAAGAGAATGTTTTCCAGCTCTGCCCAGATTAATACATAAGATGTAAAGTCTCCATCTTTATATGGCTGAATAGTATTCTGTGGTGTACATATACCCCAGTTTATTAATCCATTCATGGGTTGATGGGCACTCGGGTGGTTTCTACATCCTGGTGATTGTAAATGCAGCTGCAATAAACAATCTAGTGTAAATGTCCTGGGGATTAAATGATTTTTTGTCTTCTGGAGAGGTGATGTGGCTGACTTTAAGGGAAACGTTAATTTTGACTTTGAAGAGTTACCAGTCTCATAAGCATCATGTGCAGCTCTCTGTCTCTAGAGAAAGTTCTGGAAAGTAAGAAGGGCGTATATGGGTGTGTTTGTGGAGTCTAAATGAAATGAATCCCCAGAAGTGAGGGGCCTCCCATAGTTTTCATCTCCTGTGCCAAAGTGGCCTCACTCTGGAAAGTAAGAGACCAGCCTCTGAGAGGAACAGACACATGATGGACACTTAACATTGACCTGGTTCCCTGGCTCAGGGACCTCGGCCACTCTCGGGGCTGTGCCCACTCTCCATTACAACCTAAGAGTCACAATGCTTTCTCGCCTCGTCCCTGCCTCCCCTGTGCCGGTGCTGGCATGTTTCTTTGGGGGACATCACATTATTTCTCCAACCCTGAATGTGATAAAGAAGACATTATGTGACATTTGCTCAGTTGCCATTTCAAAAAACCAATTCAAAGAGATCTTTGGAAAAATTATTTTATATCTGTTAATATATATACATACATTAAAAAACCCTATACATTACAAAAGCCTGTACTTAAATGAAAGTTCAAAGTTCCCTTTTAAATACCCATTCAGAAATGTGGCTGGGGTGTTTTGGCAGAGAGCGGGCGAAGAGGATGTAAGTGGATATTCAGAGGGAAATTCAGAAATACCCGCTCAGGCGCTCCGGGATGAAAGGCATCTTGCCCAGGGTTAGGCCATTTCAATGCTAGCCCATGAGATCCGAAGTGACCATTTCAGGGCAGAAATTGAATAAGTTAGAGACAAAAAAAAAGTGTAGATAATTTTGTAAGTGTGGAGGAGGTGGAGGAATATGCATATGTGGCTGGGGAGAAGGGAGAGCTGGGTTATATAAGTTTGTATCTTAAAATACATTTCTTAGAGCCCTGTTGATTACTATCTCATATCGGGAGTAGAGAAGGCAAAGATTTTCTAAGCCCTTTTACTTAGAATTTTTCATCCAATATGGGTATGATCGTCTCCTTTGGAAAAAACAAAAGAGATGTAAATGTCATTCCAAGGATGTTTGAGTAGAGAGGATAAGTACGTTTTGATTCTGAAAGGTGTGGAAAATTAGGAAGAAGTTCGGGTTAGCAAGACACGGTGAGAAGTATATCTTGCATTTTGATATTATTAAATACCGTTTCCTTCAGTGTAATGAAATCATTACACCGGTAATAACTGATCCCCTTGCCCCACTCCCAGGGTATTAAGTGGAAAAGGCTGACCAGAATGACCGGAAACTACTTCTTCAGCTCTACCTTCCGAGTCCTGGCAGGGGTGGTCCTCCTCCGAGATCAGGGAGGCAAGCCGGTGTGTCTGTGTCTGCAGAACTCAAATGGGCCGAGTCCCCTCCGAGTCAGCAGGCTCGCACAGCCATGGTTTTAGTTTTGCTTCACCTCACATTATCGTCAATGAGACTTACTCTAGAAGAGTTTCTGGTTCCAGGTGTATCTTTAAGAGAGAACTGAAATGTGTGCACCACACAATTCATTGAACTCATTACCTTTTGGGGTGCCTGGAAAAAGCAGGTCGTGCCTCTCATTTTATCCGACGTAGCAAGAGAAGACTTTGTGATGGAAGGATCTAGGTTAGCTGGAAAGACAGGTTTTTTGTCATGTGGGCCGTGTGTGCAGGTTTCTCGGGGCTGCTCCGGGCCCGGCCAGAAGGCTCAGAGACCTGAGCACAGCAGAGGCGTGTGAAGGGACGCACACCCCTCAGAATACACCAGAGTGGGAGACTTCAGAGCCAGACCACCCTGTTTGTGGATATGGGAAAGATGAACCAATGGTCACCATACTAAGGATAAAGTTGCAGTGGCAGAGCAGGCAAGGAAGCAAATGGGTCAACAAAGGGAATAAGGACCCTGCAGAAAGGGAGCTCCTGTCCTGGAGACGCAGGGGTGGCTCTGAGCCCTCTCCCCACAGCCCGGCCCAGTCCTGTAGCCTAATTAAGTAATGTGGCATTTACACAGCGAACTCCAGCAGCCTCCGAACCCCGTCTATGCCGACCTTGATCTCACTCTCACATCTCAAATTACTGTGACCAGGTCATCCTTCCTATGATCCAGTCCCAAATGTCACCCGCAGCTGGTGAGTGAGCGAGGCATTCAGCGCTGGCTCCCAGTTACTGTCCCCATGTCCTTCCCTCCTTCTCTCCTCTCAGGGCCATTCTCCTGTCCTGTCTTCCTTTATCCCTCCGCATAGAAGGATTCATCCTGAAGAAGAGCTATGTCATCTGTTTTTCTCTGCAACTCCAAAATTTCATTGATTTTCATCACCTCACAAATCAAGCCCAAATCCACAGTAATCCATCCAAGCGCTCTCTGATTAGACCAGACACTCTCTCAGGTTGCAAGTCACAGTGCCGTGCTGTCACTGTGCAGAGGACACCTGACAATCCCCCGATAGGCCTCTTCCTTTGTTCCTGCTACATCCTCACTGGGATTGCCCCCTTTGTCTCTGCATGCCAATACTCTATTCTTTAAGACCCAGTTTAAATCCCAGCTTCTCGAGGATACTTCCTCTGATACAGAGAGACACTACCTCTTCTCCTTTCTTTTTTTTTTTTTTTTTTTTGCAGTTTTTGGCCAGGGCTGGGTTTGAACCCACCACCTCCGGCATATGGGGCCGGTGCCCTACTCACTGAGCCACAGGCGCCGCCCTACCTCTTCCCCTTTCTAACATCCTTCACGGGCAGCCTCTGGGAGTGGTTAGTGCATACTGTCTTTATTACAGTTGGCTGTTACTTTTTCTTTCTTTCTTTTTTTTTTTTGAGACAGAGCCTCAAGCTATTCCGCTGGAGGGAGTGCCGTGGCATCACAGCTCACAGCAACCTCCAACTCCTAGGCTCAAATGAGTCTCCTGCCTCTGCCTCCCAAGTAGCTGGGACTACAGGCGCCCACCACAACCCCGGCCATTTTTTGGTTGCAGCTGTTGTTTGGCGGGCCAGGGCTGGATTCAAACCCGCCAGCTCAGGTGTATGTGGCTGGCGCCTTAGCCCATTGAGTCACAGGCGCTGAGCCTGTCTGTTACTTTTTCATTGGCAACCTCATTGGCTTAAAAAAAAACAACTTTTAAATTGCAAAAGATGTATGTGTGTGCTTAGATAGAAAACGTAAATAAATATAACATGTAAAAAATAAAGGCTTTCTTTCTCTACACTTTAATTCTAGTCTTTTAAAGGTAAATTTATTATTAGTTTATTATGCATCTGTGTTCATTTCTTGTTTTTGCTGTAATAAATTATCACAAGCTTAGTGGATTAAAATAACACAAATGGCTGATGTTCAAGTTGTGGAAGTCAGAAATTTCAAATAGGTCTCACTGGGCTAAAATCAAGATGTTAGCCATCTGGTGTTCCTTTCTGGAGTCTCTAGTGGAGAAACCATTTCCTTGTTTTTTCCTGCTTTCAGAGGCTGCCTGAATTCCTTGGTTTGTGGCCCCTTCCTCCATCTTCAGAGCCAGCAATGGCTGGCTCTTTTCCCTACTCCATCACTCTGACACTGTCTCTTTGGCCTCCCGTTTCACTTTTTTTCCTGCCCTTTCATTTTTAAGGCCCTTTATGATTATTACTTTGGGTCCACCTGGATCACTCAGGAAAGTCTACCTCTCTTAAAGTTAACTGATTAGTCATCCTAATTCCATGTGCAATATTAATTCTTCCTTGCCATATAACATAATATACTCACAGGTCTATGGTTAGGATGTGGCCAACTTTGGGGGTTATTATTCTTCCTTCCTGTATTTTTCCTATTTTATATTCATATATCAATATCAACATGGAAAGATATTTATTTTTTAACATGTGACTTTTAAAGGAATGAGATAGTAGACATGTGATATATAGTTTGTTGTTTTTTAGTTTTTGGCCGGTTTGAACCTGCCACTTCTGGTATATGGGGCCAGAGCCCTACTCCTTGAGCCACAGGTGCTGCCCATGTTGTTTTTAAATAAATAATTGGTTTTGTACACATTTTATGTCAGTTCCATTAGAAACCCTCACTATTTTTAATGGTTGCCTACCATTCCATAGCATAAATACTTCAGTTTATTTCATATTTTCCTATTAATGGACAGACATGTTAGCAGCTTTCAATTTTTCACCTTTGTGTAAACATGTTGGTGCCTTTAGACAAGACCATCCACCATGTAGATGTCCATAAGTGGATCTACTGGGAACAAAGGATGATTTATGTTTCCAAAGGGCATTTAAAAGTTTTAAACTATATTTGCACATTAAAAAAGTAGGAATTTTAAGGACATAATTATTATTTGCTGTTCAAAATTTGTAAATTCATCAAATTCACATCTTTTCTTTGACTACTTGATTGATTCATCTGCTACTCATCTGGGTGCAAAATGCACAGGAGTGTAACTAGATTCAATGAAAACGCAACTATCCTTGGTACTGTTGTTTGTTTAAAAACTTTACAGGATATTCTCTTTATTCTGAGCTGTTCCAAAGGAGGCCTCAAAGGACAGTAAAGTTCACTTTTGCTCCAAGATTTGAAGTGTGAAGCATTAGAGATAAACCTGTTGTATCAGACTAATCATGCAAAGATGGGCTGTGCTGGTATTGATGGTGCACTCATCAGAATAGCTCAGGAAGAATGTGGACGAAGACCCAGAATCCTTTTAGAGGGACCAATTTACTTTTTGGCAATGACTCGGCAAAGTCTACCAAAAGTTGCCCCTTTTGTGCTCTTGGAGTCAGCTGTGCAGTAGCCCTGCCACTGTTAGGTGGCCTCATCCCAGGGTGCTACATGAGTCTGGAAACTTGAAGTATGAGTGGTGACAAGGAAATGAGCTTCTTCAAATCCCAGAGAACTTGATGCCAAGTATTTGTAAAGTTAAAATCTCAACTAACAAAAGCCTCCTTGGGGTTTTCACTCCAGTGATAAACTACTATAACTTCTTTATAGACCATCTGTGTTCCTTTGAATAAGAACATGGCTTCCCATCTTTTCAAACTTATATCTGAATTTCTTTTTAAATGCATTTGACCTCAATTGCTGTGACTTTTATTGTTTTTTAAATATTGGACTTCATCAAAGTTAGAAACTTTTGTGATTCACAGGATACCATCAAGAAACGAAAAGATAATCCACAGAATGGAAGAAAATTTTTGCGAAGCATGTCTCTGATAGAGGACTTGTACCTAGCATATATAAAGAATTCCTGCAGCTCAATAATAAAAAGACAAATAACCCAATCAAAAATGGGTAAAAGATAAGAATAGACATTTCCTTGAAGAAGGTACATAGGTGACCAATAAGCACATGAGGAGATGCTCAACATTGTTAAAGTCATTTGGGAAATGTCAACGAAAATCACAGTGGAATGCTGCTTCACGCCCTCTAGTGGTGCCAGGATGTGCAGAAATGAGACATACACATCTAGAGGAAGGAAAAAGGGCGTAGCCTTTTTGGTCTAGGGCTGGAGGGTTTTGGGAAATGGGGCATAATTACTAATAGGCATGGAGATTTGAGGGCGCTGAAAATGTTTTAAAATCTGTCATGATGGATTCACTGCACAATGGTGAATAGACACCTCTGATGGGTTTGTTATTATACCATGACATTATATCTCAACAAAGCGATTGTTTAATAAGCTGATATCTTTATGAAGTTGCCTGCTTATGAGTATCAGGCTTTTCCCTTTCTGTGGATGTCAATGCAATTTCCAGAAGGGGTGAAAGGTGGTGGTGGTGGGAATCTTGTGTGTACTCTCATGTAAATTTGATGATTTGGGCGCTCAGCCTACCTCTGCCTGGCGGGCTCATTTTTTTGTGCATGCAGCTCTTGTGTATCCAACCAAAGCCTGATTTCAAAATTTTGACTAGATGATCTTTTATCTGCAACAGGAGTCATTTCAAAGACTAGTATGGAAAGAAACACCTGTGTTTGTGTGTATGTCTGCATGTCCGTGTGTAAGGGGGAGGCTGACTGGGGAGAACTACCAGTCCCCAAACTGCCGGGTGCCTGGGAGCTCCAGAGGTGGCCTGTCCCGGGCTTTCAGCACCAGACGAACCTCCCTGGCTGCATCCTCCTCAGCTTCCTGGGATGTTGGGCCTCCGTGTGCTTCCTGCAACAACCTGGGGTCCAGGCACATACAATCCCTTCCCTGGTTTCTTTTCTATCAAGATGTGTTCTCCATTTTCTTTTTTTCCCAAGCTGTTAGAGTCTCAGGAGAGATTTGCGTCTGCTCTGTGCCTGTGTGTTTCATTTTTAAGACTCCTGGGGAATCTATTTTTACTCATCTGTTCAGGTGTCCAAAGGGTGAAGACATTTTCTCCCAATCCAGCGGCAACCCACCCACGGCGCCAGCCTGTTCTCCCACGAGGCTCAGGAACGGTGGCAGATCCTGGGCTCTGTGGCCCCAGTGGCTCCAGGGCACCTGATGGCTGCGCCAGGCAAGGAACAAGGGCCCTGCTTGGCTGCATCCAGACCCTGGCACTGCACCAGAGCCTTGGGAAGAGGCGCGGCTGGAACTTGGTTTTGTTAAAAACTATGTCAAGAAAACAAAAATGGGCTTCAGTAGGGCTCTAAAATCCAAAGAAACTGGTCAAACTGTCTGCGACAGGGCTCTGGCTACCTCCTGCTGTCTCTTCCCCTCGCTGTGACCCACCCTGCCAGACAGCCACACTTCTGCCACAATGCCTTTTCCAGTTTTGTGAAATGGGAACACAGGTTCCTTTGTTGCTATTGTTTTAAATATTCACTTTACTTTGTAGTTTGATAAAATAACAACCATTTCCTGTCTCCTTTGTACATGTCTATAAATACACTCTCACTGATGGAAGTAGTTCTGAATGAGACGTTGTGTTAGTTTACCTGTTGCTGCTATAACAAATTAGCACAAACTTAGAAGCTTAAAGGACCCATAAAGTTATTACCTTACAATTCTTTTTTTTTTTAAATACATGTATTTTATTATTCTTCATTACATTATTTCCCCCCCAACCCCTCTGTGGTAAGACAGAATTGATTTACAGAAAAGAATACAGAAAACACCAAAGCTCCTGGTAGAGGGAGAGATTTCAAGTGGGGAGAGAGAAG
>CAUYRH010041063.1:0-28424 GCA_963574655.1 Perodicticus potto
GGGGAAGTGTTCTCTTCTAACTTCTTTGTTCCACCCTTTTATAGTGAAGAGGTGATATTTATATTTTAGGAGTTATTGAATGGTCTACTTACCATTTCAGATTCTGAGACCAGGAACAAACTGAAGGTATAGAAATCAAAGATGGAAAATTCTTTTTTTTTTTTTTTTTTTTTTGAGACAGAGCCTCAAGCTGTCACCCTGGATAGAGTGCTGTGGCATCACAGCTCACAGCAACCTCCAATTCCCGGGCTCAAGCGAGTCTCTTGCCTCCACCTCCCAAGTAGCTGGGACTGTAGGCGCCTGCCACAACGCCCAGCCATTTTTTGGTTGCAGCCATCATTGTTGTTTGGCAGGCCCGGGCTGGATTAGAACCAGCCAGCTCAGGAGTACGTGGCTGGCGCCTTAGCCCGTTAAGCCACTGGTGCCGAGCCTATTTTGTTCTTTTTTAGGAGAATGGGGTCTCTTTTTGGCTCTTGCTCTTGTTCAGGCTGGTCTCTAACTCCTGAGCTCCGCGGATCCTCCTGCCTGGTCCCCGCAAAGTGCTAGAATTACATTTCTGAGTGACTGACCATTTTACCTTTAAAAAGAACGATAATAGGATGGCACCTGTGGCTCAGTGTATGGCGCCAGCCCCATATACTGAGGGTGGCGGGTTCAAACCCAGCCCCGGCCAAACTGCAACAAAACAATAGCCAGGCGTTGTGGCGGATGCCTGTATTCCCAGCTAATCAGGAGGCTGAGGCAACAGAATCGCCTAAGCCCAAGAGCTGGAGGTTGCTGTGAGCTGTGATGCTACAGCACTCTACCGAGGGCAACATATGAGACTCTCTCTCTAAAAAAAAAAGGACAATAATAGGCTCGGCACCTGTAGTAGGGTGGTTACAACGCCAGCCACATGCACTGAGGCTGGCAGGTTCAAGCCCAGCCCGAGGTGGCTAAACAGCAATGCAACTGCAACAGGAAAATAGGTGGGCATTGTGGCGGGTGCCTGTCGTTCCAGCTACTGGGAGGCTGAGGCAAGAAAATCGCTTAAGCCCAGAGTTTGAGTCTGCTGTGAGCTGTGATCCACAGCACTCTACTGAGGGCAACATAGTGAGATTCTATCTCAAAAAAAAAAAAAACAATAATAGGCGGGGCCTGGTGGCTTGCCCTATAACCCTAGCACTCACTCTGGGAGGCAGAGATGGCAGGATCCCTTGAGCTCCACAGTTAGAGACCAGCCTGAGCAAGAGCAAGAGGGAGACCCCAACTGTACTAAAACTGGAAAAATTAGCTGTGCTGTGGCGGGTGCCTGTAGTCCAAGATACTCCAGAGACTGAGGCAGGAGGCTCACTTGAGCCCAGAAATCTGAGGTTGCTAGGAGGCCGAGGCAAGTGGGTGGATTGCCCTAAGCTCACAGGTTTGAGACCAGCCAGAGCAAGAGCCAGATCCCCCGCCTCTAAAATACCCCGGCGTTGTAGCTGGCATATATAGTCCCAGCTACTCAGGAGACTGAGGCAAGAGAATCACTTGAGCCCAAGAACTTGAGGCTGCTGTGAGCTATGATGTTATAGCACTCTACCAAGGGTGACAAAGTGAGGCTCTGTCTCGGAAAAAAAAAATAAAAGAAAGAAAGAAAGAAATCTAAGGTTGCTGTGAGCTAAGCTGACCCCATGGCACCTGAGCCTGGGCAACAGAATAAGACTCTGTCTCAAAAATAAATAAATAAGGCTGTAGCTCAAGCGGCTAGGGTGCCAACCACATACACCAGAGCTGACCCACCAAACAACGACAACTACAACCAAAAAAAAGCCGGGTGTTGTAGCAGGCGCCTGTAATCCCAGCTACTTGGGAGGCTGAGGCAAGAGAATCGTTTAAGCCCAAGAATTTAAGGTTTCTGTGAGCTGTGATGCCACAGAGCTCTCTCTACAGAGGGCAATATAGTGAGATTGTCTCAAACCACCAAAAAAATTTACAGTTGGCAGGTCCTGGGTGACAAATGTGATAGGTTCTGTAGGTTTGTTAAGTTGAATTTGTATGTAAGTTAGGAAAAGTACATTTATCTATTACCTGTAATAGACTCCGTCTTTAAGTGCAAGTTTTTTATTTTTGAGACAGAGTCTCATTATGTCGCCCTCAGGAGAGTGCCGTGGCATCACAGCTCACAGCAAACTCAAACTCTTGGGCTCAAGCAATTCTCTTGCCTCCACCTCCCAAGTAGCTGACTACAGGTCCCCACCACAATGCCTGGCTATTTTTTTTTGTTGCAGTTGTTATTGTTGTTTAGCTGGCCCGGGCCAGGTTTGAACCCACCAGCCTCGGTGCATGTGGCTGGCACTGTAACCAGTGTGCTACAGGCACAGAGCCTAAGCGCAGGCTTTAAGTTAGATATTTGTACCTCTATTTACGAGTCATGTATCAGTTTGATGTTTGTAACTCGAGGACTTACTGTAATAGCTACCATTTGTAAGTGCATTTCCCTATTACCTATAATAACTTCCATTCTTGAGTTGTACGTCACATGTTTGTAACTTGGGGACTGCCTGTATTCATATGCTGTGCCGACAAAGCAGCCTCAGGAGGCACCTGGCCATGAGGGGTTGATGCTGGTTTTCAGGGTGTGTTATTTGTAATTTCTAAACTGACCCTGACCCTCACTTTATGCTTTTCCTACCTCTGAATGACTGGCCAATTTATAGGTGCATTTTCTCCAGGGTGCTTTGTAAAATAGGAAAGAGGCATTAGAACTTCCCTCTTTTAAATTAAAATGACTCTGCTAAATTTGTGTAAGGAGCTGGCAGAGTCCTTGATTGTTAACTTAGCCAATGGTGCTGGGAATCAACAATACAGCTGCAAGCAGTCTATGGAAGGCCAAAATTAGACATTCTGGAAGGTGGGAGAAGCCTCCCAGGTTTCAACTGTTTCTCCTGGGTTTGGAATAATGCTAAAGGAGGAATAAAAGTGACTCTATGCAGTCTCTAACTTGGCCAAGAAGAAAATCGATTCTTAAAAAAAAAAAGAAAATCGATTCTTCTGCAATTGGACTGAGGCTCTCCAAGAATGGGAACTGAAAAAGACAAAGTGGGTAATACAATGGGGGGGGGAGGATTCCAGAACCAAGGGTGACACAAAGATTTCTTATACTGAATGTACACAATCACTACTCATCCCTTGATAGGTGTGATTAAAATGTCAAAGGAAAGAAGTCCTCTACCTGGGTTTTATCAACTGAACTGTATCCAAGCAAAATTTACAAATTGAAATACTAACCCCAATGTGAAAGTATTCTGGAGATGGGTTTTTAGAAGGTAATTAGGGTTCTGTGAAGTTATAAGGGTAGGATCCCAGTAACAGGACTGGAGATAGGCAGGGAAGAGAGGTATTTCTCTTACCGTGCACGGGACAGGCCACATGAGGACAGTGAAAAGGAAGCCATCCGCAAGTCAAGAAGAAAATCCTCACAGAACCTGACCAGACTTGAACCTTGACTCTGAACCATCTAGCATTCACAACTGTGAGAACATTCTGTTATTTAAGGCTAGCAGTATATGGTATTTTGTTATGGCACCCTAAGCTAAGAGAGAGGGGACATTGATTAGATAGGAGTAAACAGATCTACAGTTTTCTTGCTGTCATGGATCATTAAATGCTATGAAGCATAGATAAAGAGGGGCTCCCATGGTGGAGAGGAAAGAATAAAGCAATATTACTTAAAGATTTAATTGTTTATTTTTTCTTATAATAAACACAGTGACAATATTAAAATAATGAAAATACTGGTGATGTTAACAATGTACTATTCCTATGCATTGGAAGGTAGGTGAAGGTATAGAAATAATCAGCTCAGAAAATGTATTATAAATACATTACAATTATAGATATTGCAATCTATCTACAGTGTAATTATAAACATTACTATAATGAAGACTTTTTTTTTTTCTTGTGGTTTTTGGCCGGGGTTTGAACCTGCCACCTACGGCATATGGGGCCAGTGCCTGACTCCTTTGAGCCACAGGCGCCCCCCCAAAGACTGAGTTCTTTTTTTTTTTTTGTAGAGACAGAGTCTCACTTTATCGCCCTCGGTAGAGTGCCGTGGCATCACACAGCTCACAGCAACCTCCAACTCCTGGGCTTAGGCAAGTCTCTTGCCTCAGCCTCCCGAGTGGCTGGGACTACAGGTGCCCGCCACAACACCCGGCTATTTTTCTGTTTTGCAGTTCCGCTGAGGCTGGGTTTGAACCTGTCACCTTCGGTATATGGGGCTGGCGCCCTACTCGATGAGCCACAGGTGCTGCTCAAAGACTGAGTTCTTAATGATGTCCTTTGGGGGGCAGCACTGCACTGGGGGTAATATAATGGATACTGTAGTTGGTTGGCCTGGGTTTGAAGCTTTCTGTGCTATTTACTAGCTTTGTGAAATAGACATGATGATTGTGCCCAACTCAAAACATTATGTAGACTGAATAAGTTATAGTTTTAATGAGCCTAGGACAGACCCTGATAAACATTCAACATTTTGCTAATCATCATGATTAGCACTGTGCATTGTGTTCTAAATTTAAATCTCACAAAGACCACTGCATCAGCCTAGCTAACAGCAACCTCAAACTCCACAGTTCAAGCAATCCTCCTGCCTCAGTCTCCCAAGAAGGGGGAACTATAGGTACCTGTCACAACACCCAGTCAATTGGCTAATTTTTCTATTTTTAGTAGAGATGAGGTCTTGCTCTTGCTCAAGCTGGTCTCCGAACTCCTAAGCTCAAGAGATCCTCTTGCCTCAGCCCTCCAGAGTGCTAGGATTATAGGCATGAGCCACTGTGCCTGGCCTCACAAAGATCTTGTAATGTGCATACTGTTTGCCTCTGGTTTACACGATTATCATCATTCCTAATACTGGTATCAACAGCAAGGTTAGTATTAACATAAATGCAAATAATGACAATATCAGGCAGCACCTGTGGCTAAGTGAGTAGGGCACCGGCCCTATATACTAAGAGTGGCCAAGTTCGAACCTGGCTCCAGACAAACTGCAACAAAAAAATAGCTGGCATTGTGGCAGGTGCCTGTAGTCCCAGCTACTCAGGAGGCTGAGGGAAGAGAATCGCCTAAGCCCAAAAGCTGTTTAATGTGAGCTGTGAGGCCAGTCTATGGAGGGCGACAAAGTGAGACTCTGTCTCTAAAAAATAAAAAAATAATAATGACAATATCAGTGTGGTAGTCAGCCTACAAGACTGCCCTCAATCAACTCACCTCCTGGTATTCAAACTTCTATTTAGTCCCTATTAACAATAAACAATACTGCTACCACGTGGTAAATACATTCAAGTAGTTTGAATGTATAGTTATAACGGGATTTGTGTGAAGAGAAAACATACTGATGGCCTATGAAGCTCAGAGACAAGAACTACTAGTGGCTAATCACGCCTGCTTTTAGTCGCAGTGCTAAATGACAAGGAAAAGTCAACCTGTGCTCAGAGGTTTGTGGCTGTATACATAAGGAATTTTTTTATTCCGGTATCACTTTCTTTATAGAGATATCATTGGGGGAGTAGATATGCACAACTGTTAGATTAAAAAGAAAAAGCACCCATGATTCTGTTAAGACAATCTGTTCTGCAACAAAAAAGTCATAGAATTAGGATGTATCACTACCCTATATTATCACTGAATTTGTTGGCACTGTACCAATTCCACAGAAAACATCATCATCATTAACATAACAATCTTTCTTATTAAGAATTTGTAAAAAATGTTCCATCACAGGTTTTAGGAGCAGCTTTTGCTAATGCATTCACCTCAGTTCCTTCTGAGTTTTAATGCCTCGAGGCTTACTGAGGTTGAGAGAATGTGGGAAACATACCTTGCTTCATTCAGTGCCTTCTCAGATCTCATCTTCTGAACAATAACGTGTGATATTTACATGTGGGCATTTCTACTTAAAATATTTTTCTGCTAAAAGGATTCAATAATGTACAGTCCAGGCTCGGCGCCTGTGGCTCAACGGGCTAAAGTGCCAGCCACGTACACCTGAGCTGGCGGGTTCAAATCCAGCCCGGGCCCGCCAAACAACAATGACGGCTGCAACCAAAAAATGGCCGGGCGTTGTAGCGGGCGCCTGTAGTCCCAGCTACTTGGGAGGTGTAGGCAAGAGACTCGCTTGAGCCCAGGAACTGGAGGTTTCTGTGAGCTGTGATACCACGGCACTCTATCCAGGGTGACAGCTTGAGGCTTTGTCTCAAAAAACAAAAAACAAAAAAAAAAAAAAAATGTACAGTCCAACCTGCTTAGTGAGGTTTTCTCTTATCTTTTCATTCAAGAGTGAATACTCTGATGTACGCTGAGCACTGACTTCCGGAAGAAACCTTTCCCACAGACTGAACACTTGTAGGGCTTGTCTCCTGTGTGTCTTTGCTGGTGTTTATTCAAATTTGACTTGTTGGTAAAGGCCTTCCCACACTCAGCACACGCATAAGGCTTCTCTCCTGTGTGAATTCGCTGATGCTCGTGTAGTTTTGATTTGTTAATGAAAGACTTCCCACAGTCACTGCATTCATAAGGTTTCTCCCCAGTATGAATTCTATGATGTGTAATCAACTCTGACTTCTGTCTGAAGGTCTTCCCACATTCGGAACAGATATAGGGCTTTTCTCCTGTATGAGTTTTCTGGTGTTTACTGAGATTTGACCTGCCACTAAAGGCTTTCCCACACACAGCACACACATATGGTTTTGCTCCTGTGTGAACAGGCTGATGCACCAAGAGCTGAGACCTGGAGGTGAAAGGTTTCCCACAATGACTGCATTCATAAGGTTTCTCCCCGGTATGAATTCTATGATGTGTAATCAACTCTGATTTCTGTCTGAAGGCCTTCCCACATTCAGAACACATGTAAGGCTTTTCTGCATTATGAGTCTTCTGGTGTTTGTAGAGATTTGATCTGCCGCTAAAGGCTTTCCCACACTCAGCACACACATATGGTTTCTCTCCTGTGTGAACAGGCTGATGCACCAGGAGCTGAGACTTAGAGATGAAGGGTTTGCCACAATTGCTGCATTCATAAGGTTTCTCCCCAGTATGAATTCTCTGATGCACAACTAATGGTGATTTCTGGTTGAAGGCCTTCCCGCATTCATGGCATTCGTATTCTCTCTCTCCAGTATGAATTTTCTGATGTATACTGAGATATGACTTCTGTGTGAAGGCTTTTCCACAGGTACTGCATTCGTAAGGTTTTTCTCCAGTATGGATTCTCTGATGAATAATTAACTCTGATCTCTGCGTAAAGGGTTTTCCACATTTAGAACATATATAGGATTTATCTCCTATGTGAGTTTTCTGATGTTTAACAAGATTGGACCTGTCACTGAATGCCTTTTCACATTTATTGCACGTATAGGGTTTTTCTCCTGTATGAATTCGTTTATGCACATGGAGTTGCGACTTGGAAGTAAAAAATTTCCCACAGTGACAGCATTCATAAGGTTTTTCTCCAGTATGAATTCTTTGATGTGCAATCAAGCGTGCCTTTAGGATGAAGGCTAACCCACATTTCATGCACACAAATGATTTTTCTCCTGTATGAATTCTCTGGTGCACTGTGAGTGCTGACTTCTGGGTGAAAGCTTTTCCACAGTAACTGCATTCATAAGGTTTCTCTCCAGTGTGAATTCTCTGATGTATAATCAACTCTGACCTGTAGGTAAAAGCCTTTCCACATTCAGCACATAGAAAGGATTTCTTTCTAATTTTAACCTTCTCATGTGTAATGAGATTGGAACTATTATTGAAGACCTTCCCACATTTGGTACTTACATAGGACTTCACGTTTGTGTGAATTTGTTGATGTACCTGAAGTAGTGACCTGGAAATGAAGCATTGCCCACAGTTACTGCATTCATTTTGTTTACCTCTAGAATGAATTAGTTGATGTGCAGTCAATTGTGTCTTCTGGATAAAGGCTTGTCCACATTCAATACATGTATAGAATCTGTCACTGGTATGAATTTTCTCACATACACTGAGATCTAAGTTATGAGAGAAGCCTCTCCCCCATTCAATGTATTCACAGAGTTTTTCTCTGGTATGAATTCTCTGGTGTCTTAAGAGAAAAGATTCTTGGAAAAAGAATTTTCCACATGTATCACATTTGTATACCTTTTCTCTACTATGGGTTTTTTGATGTGTAATGAATTCTTGCTTCTGTACAAAAACCTTCCCACATTCAGTATATACACAGTTTTCTCCTGTATGAACTTTAGGATGGACATTGAACTGTGACTTCTCAGTGAAGATCTTTCCAAATTTGGCACATTCATAACATTTCTCCCCAGGATGCATTTTCTGATGTGGACAGGATGTCTGTGTATATCTGAGGATTTTGCCACATTGATTAAGGTCCCGTAATTTCTGACCTGTTGGGAGTATACTCATGGTCAGTATAAGAAGAAATATTACCATATTTAGTAATCTTAAAGTTTTAACATTCTTTGATGCATTTCTAATGTCTATGGAACTATAAATCATGCCTCAAATGATTTCTACATGAGTACCACTGATTAGTTCCTTTGGAGAAAGAAATAATGTTTGAGTTTATTTTTTTTGAGACAGAGTCTCACTATGTCACTCTTGATAGAGTGCTGTGACGTCACAGGTCACAGCAATCTCCAACTCTGGGGCTCAAGTGATCCCTAGTAGCTGGGACTACAAGCACCTGCCACAACGCCCAGCCTTTCCATTTTTAGTAAGGACAGAGTCTTAACTAAAGGCTGTTCTCGAAATTGTGAGCTGAAGCAATCCACCCGCATTGGCCTCCCAGAACACTAGGACTATAGACGTGAGCTACCAGGCCCACCAATGTTTGAGTTTACGTGAACTATTTTTCTAAATGACTTTGTAGTCAATATCTTCTTGATATAAACAACATCATTTAAAGATTTATGTTCTCTTTTCTGATAGCTATTGGGTCACCAGTTTGCCATAGTTTTCGAAGATTGAAAGACAACTTCACATTATTTCTATACTCTCCTTTTCTTTCAACGTGGAAAGAAACCTTTTCAGATATTCCCTGCATTAAGGCTAACAACCCAACTCCCTTTCTCAAGGGAGAAACAGGAGATTGTAGTTCAAAGAACAGCTAATAGAATAGCTACTAGAGGATATAGGAGAGGGTACAACTAGCTCATCCTAGATCAACCCAGAGAAAAGGGTCAGGGTGAGTAATCTGATAAGGGTGGTGGTGATCGTGTATTCATAGAGACACAAATCAGCAGTTATAAAAAATAATAAACTGAATGAACAGACTGTACCATGGACAGATATGGAAAAAGGCAAAGAATAAGAAATATAGCATAGTAACTTTCATTAGTTCTAATAATTCACTTTAAATTTTACAGGATAAGTAAGTTCAAAAAGAAATATTTACTGATATCAAACAGTGGCTGACAGTTGGAAGGGAGATGGGTCTGGACAAGGAGAGAAAGCAAATACATTAAGAAACAAAATAAGAGGATCTTCACCCACACTCATGATAATGTGACCTAAACTGAGAACTATAATTAAACTCAAACATCAGGGCAAGTAATAATGAAAAAAAAAACACCAAGCAGGCAGAGAGATCCTAGGCAGTGTGGAATCACTCAACCAACATTAGAAGGAAATGTCAGGAAAGGCAATTAATGTCAAACAGCAGAAAGATGCTCCCTGAGACAAAAAGGCATGGGGAATTAGTAAAAACTGAGGAATCAAATGGCAATTCCTATGGGGAAAGCAGGGGGAGAGCCTTACTAGAGATAAAGTTCTGAGGCATGTCACAGTGAGAAAGAAAAAATAAAAGGGGACTAGTAGGAACCCCGAGTGTGAGAAACATAGTAGTTTTGAACGAAGGCAGATCCATGAATGTCTGAGTATATAAAGGAGGACTCTCGAACTATGGGGAAGGCATTAAAAAAAAAAAAAAAAAAAGGAATGTTAGAGAAAACAAGCATAATCAAAGAAGAAAGATCTTTAATGAGGCACACTGGCACAATTCAGAATCCAAAAAGCCAATGAAGATGACAAAAATGACAACGGTCATCCAGGTAGTGGCATTTACTTATCTGAGACGCCAAAGATCCTCAAGCAGAGGTCAGGTGCGCTGGCTCACACCTGTAATCCTAACCCTCTGAGAGGCTGAGGTGGGTGGACTACCTGAACTCATAAGTTCGAGACCAACCTGAGCAAGAGGGAGACCCCATGTCTAAAAAATAGCTAGGTGTTGTGGCAGGCACCTGTAATCCCAGCTACCCAGAAGGCTGAGGCAGGAGGATCACTTGAGCCCAAGAGCCAAGAGTTTGAGGTTGCCACGAGCTATGATGCCATTGCACTCTACCACCAAGGTTGACAAGATAAGACTCTGCCTCAAAAAAAAAAAGGATTCTCAAGCAATGTAAAGAAATTTAGAACCTTTCAAAAGAGTCATTCATAGCATTCCAAAGGTTCCAGTCTTTTTAAGACAACTGAGATTTATTCCCCTATCTCCCATCTAGCTGGGCCCCACTCTCTCACCTAGACAGCTCTGGTGTGGACTCTCATTCTGCAGTGTCCATGGCGCCTTCCCTTGCTCCAACATGACCACTTCTTCTTTAGGACCATGATATCCTGTACAGGGGGAATGATAAAGGACAGTGTCCAGCTAATTGTACTTCACAGCCCAATCAATAAAGTCTTATTGTTCAATGAGAATATGTCCTTCAGCAATGTAACCATATACCGCTAAGAAGAAAAGTTACAGTCTAAGTGCTCCAATGACTTAGAGAATCCTAGAAAAATCCAGGATAATACTTCACCTTATGTAAGATGCCTCCCAGCAAGGTGACTGTGCTTACCTACTGAGAGCAGGTGGCTGTAGGTCTCCAGCATCACATCCCAGTAGAGGTTTCTCTGAGAAGGGTCCAGGTGCTGCCATTCCTCTCTGCTGAAATCTATAGCCACATCCCTGAAGGACACTGATTCCTGTAAGGGCACATTCTTGTTCAATGTGAATAGTTAGCTCTGGAAGATGGAGAGACTATATTTAGGAATATGAAACATGGGATTTCTTGCTGTGTTTAATTTAGCTCCTCTTTTTAAAAACTTACTTCTTATTTCCCTATTAATTGATCATGAAAAATTTCAAACATAAAGCTAATTTGACAGAATTGTACAGAAAAAAACATGTATCCCCACAACTTAGAATCTATCATTAAAACTCCTCTACTTGTTTTATCACACATATATCTACCTTTTTATCTATCCTTTGATCCACTTTATGTTTTGTGCATTTCAAAGTAAATTGTAGATTCCACTACATGTCCTCCTAAATACTTTAGGGTGAAAACTAATAGCAAAAATACATTTGTTTACCTTTTTAAGTAAAATTTACATATACATAAATGCACAAATCTTTACCATTTCAACTTTGACAACTGAATATACCTGTATTATCCCAGAATTTTTTTTTTTTTTGAGACAGTGTCTCATGATGTCACCCTCATGAGAGGGTGACAGTGGCGTGGCGTCACAGCTCACAGCAACCTCAAATTCCTGGGCTTAAGAGATTCTCTTGCCTCAGCCTGTGAAGTAGCTGGGACAACAGGCGCCCACCACAACGCCTAGCTATTTGTTTTATAGTTGTCATTGTTTTTAGCAGGCCCAGGCCAGGTTTGAATCTGCCAGCTCTGGTGCATGTGGCTGGCGCCCAAATTGCTGTGCAATGAACGCCCAGCCTATCCAGGAACATTTTTATTTCTTTTTTTTTTCTTTTGAGACGGAGTCTCACTATGTCACCCTAGTTAGAGTACCATGGTGTCACAGCTCACAGCAACCTTCAACTCTTGGGCTTAAGCGATTCTCTTGTCTTAGCCTCTCAAGTAGCTGGGACTACAGGCACCCGCCACAACGCCCAGTTATCTTGTTAGAGACGTGATCTGGCTCTGACTCTGGTTCAGGCTGGTCTCAAACTCATTAGCTCAGGTGATCCACCTGCCTCAGTCACCCAGAGTGCTAGGATTACAGGCATGAGGCACTGTGCCCAGCCCAATTACTCGTTTTTAAAAACTCACATTGAGGGTGGCACCTGTGGCTCGTGAGTAGGGCACCAGCCCCATATACCAAGGGTGGTGGGTTTGAACCCAGCCCCAGCTAAAGTGCAACAAAAAAATACCCAGATGGGCACCTATAGTCCCAGCTACTTGAGAGGCTGAGGCAAAAGAATCGCCTAAGCCCAGGAGTTGGAGTTTGCTGTGAGCTGTGACGTCATAACACTCTACTGAGGGCAATAACGTGAGACTCTGTCTCTAAAAAAAGAAAAAAAGAAAAAACTCACATTGAGCACCAGCCACATACACAAGCTGGCTGGTTCCAATCCAGCCCAGGCCTGCCAAACAACGACAACTACAACCAAAAAATAGCCAGGCATTGTGGCGGGTGCCTGTAGTCCCAACTCCTTGGGAGGCAGAGGCAAGAGAATTGCTTAAGCCCAGGAGTTGGAGGTTGCTCTGAGCTGTGATGCCATAGCATTCTACCCAGAGCCACAGCTTAAAGCTGTCTCAAAAAAAAAAAAAAAAAAGATTTCTTTTTTTGGGCAGCGCCTATCGCTCAGTGAGTAGGGCACTAGCCGCATATACCCAGAATGGTGGGTTCAAACCCTGCCCTGACCAAACTGCAACAAAAAAATAGCCGGGCATTATGGTGGGCACCTGTAGTCCCAGCTACTTGGGAAAGTGAGGCAAGAAAATCGCCTAGGACCAGGAGTTGGAGGTTGCTGTGAGCTGTGTGACACCATGGCACTCTACTATATGCTGTCTCCAAGAAACATACTTCATCTATAAAGACAAAAAAATGACTGAAAATAAAGAATGGAAAAAGATATCCCATGCAAACAGAACCAAAAAAGAGCAAGAGTAGAAATACTTATATCAGACGGAACAGATTTCAAGACAAAACCTGTTAAAAGGAGACAAAGGTCATTATATAATAATAAGCATTCAATACAGTAAGAAGACATATGGGCAGCACCTGTGGCTCAGTGGGTAGGGCACCAGCCCCACATACCAAGGGTGGTGGGTTCAAACCTGGCCCTAGCCAAATTGCAACAAAAAAACAGCTGGGTGTTCTGGCAGGCACCTGTAGTCCCAGCTACACGGGAGGCTGAGGCAAAGACTCGCTTAAGCCCAGGAGTTGGAGGTTGCTGTGAACTGTGATGCCACAGCACTCAACTAAGGGCAATAAAGTGAGATTTTTGTCTCTAAAAGAAAAAAAAAAAAAAGGAAGACATAAAAGTTCTACATATATATGTACGCAACACTGGAACACCCAAATACATAAAGCAAATATTATCAGAGCCGAAGAGAAAGACAGAGAGAGATCCCAATACAACAGTCACTGGGAGACCTCAACACTCCAATTTTAGCACTGGACAATTCAGATGGAACGTCAACAAGGAAACAGTGGACTTAAACTACACTACAGATCAAATGAGACTAATAGATATTGACAGAATGTTTCATCCAACATCTGCAGAATTCACATTCTTCTCCTCAGCTCATGGATATACTCTCAAGGATATAAAACAAGTCTCAAAAAACTAAAAAAACTGAAATCATACTAAGTATTTTTTCTTTGACCTCAATGGAATAAAACTAAAAATCGATAACAAGAGGAACATCACAAACTGCACAAACACATAGAAATTAAACAATATGTTCTTGAAAGACTGGTGGGTGAATGAAGACAGTAAGAAGGAAACTAAAAACTCATAATAAATGAAAATGAAAACATGACATATTAAAACCTATGGGATACACCAGAAGCAGTCATACATGTAAGAGGAAACTTTTGGCAATGAGAGCTCACTTCAAAAGAGTAGAAAAGTTTCAAAAAACCTAACAATGCATCTCAAAGAACTAGAAAAATAAGAGCAAACCAAACTCAAAGTTAGTAGAAGCAAAAAATAATAAAGATCAGAGCAGATATAAATAAAATTTAAACCAAAAAAATACAAAAGATCAACAAAACAAAGCCTTGGATTTTTGAAAAAATAAACAAAATAAACACACTTTTAGCTAGACTAAAAAGACAAAGGACAGGAGCTCCAAGTAAATAAAATCAGAGATGAAAAAGGAGACATTACAACGATACCTCAGAAATCCAAGGATCATTAGAGACTACTATGAACAATTATATGCTAATAAATTGGAAAACCTAGAAGAAATGGATAAATTTCTAGACACACACAACCTATCAATATTAAATCAGGAAGAAATCCAAAACCAGAGCCAATAACAAGGAACAAAACAGAAGTCATAAAAAGTCTACCATCGGCTCGGCGCCTGTGGCTCAACGGGCTAAGGCACCAGCCGCGTACACCTGAGCTGGCAGGTTCGAATCCAGCCTGAGCCCACCAAACAACAATGACGGCTACAACCAAAAAAGGGCCGGGCGTTGTGGCAGGCGCCTGTATTCCCAGCTACTTGGGAGGCAGAGGCAGGAGACTCACTTAAGCCCAGGAATTGGAGGTTGCTGTGAGCTGTGATTTCACTGCACTCTATCCAGGGTGACAGCTTGAGGCTCTG
The DNA here is from genome assembly GCA_963574655.1 of Perodicticus potto. NCBI lineage: Eukaryota > Metazoa > Chordata > Mammalia > Primates > Lorisidae > Perodicticus > Perodicticus potto. Next base: position 14,568 of record CAUYRH010041063.1, read on the forward strand.
TCTCAAAAAAAAAAAAAAAAAAGAAAAAAAAAAGTCTACCATTAAAGGCTCAGTGCCTGTAGCTCAGTGGCTAGGGCACCGGCCACATACACCAGGGTGGTGAGTTTGAACCACCTGGTTCTGCTAAACAACAACAACTAAAACCAAAAAATAGCCAGGCACTGTGGCTGGTGCCTGTAGTCCCAGCTACCTGGGAGGCTGAGGCAAGAAAATCGCTTAAGGCTCGGCGCCTGTGGCTCAAAGGACTAAGGCACCAGCGGGTTCGAATCCAGCCCGGGCCTGCCAAACAACAATGATGGCTGCAGCCAAAAAATGGCCGGGCATTGTGGCAGGCACCTGTAGTCCCAGCTACTCGGGAGGCGGAGGCAGGAGACTCGCTTGAGCCCAGGAATTGGAGGTTGCTGTGAGCTGTGATGCCACAGCACTCTATCCAGGGTGACAGCTTGAGGCTCTGTCTCAACAAAAAAAAAAAGAAAATCGCTTAAGCCCAAGAGTTTGAGGTTACTGTGACCTGTGATGCCAGGGTACTGTACCGGGGCGATATAGTGAGACTGTCTCAAAAAAAACAAAAAAAGTCTCCCATTAAAGAATGCCTTTACTGCTGAATTCTACTGAACATTCAAAAAAGAACTAATACCAATCAACTTAAACTATTCCAAAAATTTGAGGATGAAGAGATGATTCCTAACTCATTCTATGAGGTACATATCACCCCAACATCAAACCCAAAGATACAACAAAAAAAGAAAACTGTAGGCCACTATCTCAGATGAACACAGATTAAAAATCCTCAACAAAGCCTTTTGGCCCCCTGAGCACCAACATGGCAGTCGGCAAGAACAAGCACCTTACGAAAGGCTGCAAAAAGGGAGCCAAGAAGAAAGTGGTTGATCCATTTTCTAAGAAAGATTGGTATGATGTGAAGGCACCTGCCATGTTCAATATAAGAAATATTGGGAAAACACTAGTCACCAGGACTCAAGGAACCAAAATTGCATCTGATGGCCTCAAAGGCCGTGTGTTTGAAGTGAGTCTTGCTTATCTGCAGAACGATGAAGTTGCATTTAGAAAATTCAAGCTGATAACTGAAGATGTTCAGGGCAAAAACTGCCTGACTAACTTCCATGGCATGGATCTTACCCGTGACAAAATGTGTTCTATGGTTAAAAAATGGCAGACTATGATTGAAGCTCATGTTGATGTTAAGACTACTGATGGTTATTTGCTTCATCTGTTCTGTGTTGGTTTTACTAAAAAACGCAACAATCAGATACGGAAGACCTCTTACGCCCAGCACCAACAGGTTTGGCAAATCCGAAAGAAAATGATGGAAATCATGATCAGAGAGGTGCAGACGAATGACTTGAAAGAAGTTGTCAATAAATTGATTCCAGATAGCATTGGAAAAGACATAGAAAAGGCATGCCAATCTATTTATCCTCTCCATGATGTCTTCGTCAGAAAAGTAAAAATGCTGAAGAAACCCAAGTTTGAATTGGGAAAACTCAAGGAGCTTCATGGTGAAGGTTGTAGTTCTGGAAAAGCTACTGGGGACGAGACAGGTGCTAAAGTTGAACGAGCTGATGGATATGAACCACCAGTCCAAGAATCTGTCTTTAATTCAGGCTTTTAATAATGACAAATAAAGAATCCTATTTGTGAAAAAAAAAAGTGAAATGAAAAGTTTAAAAAATGTGTTTCTTTCCTGCCTTTTAAAAATGTTTTCTCTAATTATAAGTAGTTAAATAAAAGAAAGTTACTAATTAATTAATAAAATTTTGAGTCTTAGAATCTAACCTAAAACTAAAAGGAATTTGTTTTATTCATTAAATTTTCTAATACAAATATTTTACTACAAGTAGATAATTGAATATTTTCAAAGGTCATATAAATATACTAACATATTTATTGCTGTCAGAATCTATCATTTTTGCAATACCATAAAACATATCTAGGTGACTTAGCACATTCAGGGTGTTTTAAATAAAAACACTTTTAGGGGCTTAACTAAAATTTTATCAGTTGCTATCAGTAACAGCTATAGATTTGATTTTATACTCCCATTTATTTAACCATGGCTTGGTCATCAATATCATTGAGTACAGTAAGAAGAAAGACAAAATTAATTCAAGTGCAAGAATCTAAAATTCAAGAGTTTTTAAAGCACTATAAAAAAAGACTTGATCGTGCTTGCTTCGGCAGCACATATACTAAAAAAAGACTTGATCTATGAGTCTAAATCTATCAGGAAGTTAAATTGATCAGCTAATGTATGAACTACATCCTAGGGTAAGCCGATCAATATTTTTCCCTAGATTAAAAACATAAAGATACTACTAAAATATTTCTGTGATGAAGATGATAAATCTAGATCTCCAGTACTGCTAAATTATTATGGCCAAGTAGAATGTTTTGTCAAAATAATATTTTTTATTTTTACAAACATTTTGGAGAATGTCAAAATCGACACTTATATTGACTTTTGGCTGACATGCTTTATAATCATGCTTTACCAGAAATATAACTTACTTTTTTCTTTTTTCCTTTCAGCTGGGCATGTAAAAACATGCATAGCTCTAAGAAATATGACAAAATCAGCTTAATACATTTTTCTTACCTAAGCTATTATCTTTAGGGCGATCAGGAAATCCAACATAATGAAAGCCTACCACAGAATTATAACTACAAAGATAAAATTTATTATTGGTTTATTTAACAATAAAATTTAGATTTCAGTTAACCTCCTTTGGGATAAGAGCAAAGTATTGATCCAGAACAAAGATACATGCTATAGTAAAGTTGCAGACTGACCATCAAATCTTACCCAACTGCCTGTGTTCTGGGTAGGCTGCACATCTCTAAAAGCCCTACATGAGAATGTAATATTCCCAATGGAAGGAATCTAAAACTGTGGTAAGAAAACACACAGTCTAACAAGGTGATTGTGAATGTGTACACTAGCTTGCCTTTGAGCTTCTCTGCACCTAGCTCCTTTTCTTTGAAAGTGAACTTTCTTTATCCTATTCAGACACTTACTGACAGGAACACATCCTTCCTCCTACCAAGGGGGATTTCTCCCCTAAAACTATGGCTCTCGGATATGGCCTCCAGTTAGTCACTCCCATGCCTATAACTGAAACTCAATATAATCTTATAATTATCTGTTTACCTCTAACAGTTTTAATAATTATATATTTATTTTGTCTCTGAAAAAGTACAAATTTTGCAAAGGAAAGGATATTTTTAAATTTCTGTGGCTGCTATAGTCATAAATATTACATGCCTAGTGGATTAATAATATTCACATAAAAAGGCAGTGTATTTACTTCAATCTGTATACAACTGTAATTCCATTAGCAATATTGATTCAATTAAAAAGTAATTAAAAAATAATTATAACTACATGTTGGAAAACATCACTTGAAAGAAAGGACTCCCGCTGTGGATAAACCCATCCAACATATTATCCTATCTTGTCATAAAGAGAACAGTTGCTTCAAAGTGATAGCTGTATCTACATAAGTAATTTAGGAAAATAAACAATGATATGGCAAAAATTTCTATTTACAAGATAAATTATATGAATAAATGAAAAATTATTCAGGATTTAGTGAACCAGACAGCCCAGATACTTGATAAAACCTACTACTCTTAACTTGGCCTTCAGAGAGTAATTTGTCATACATATGCACAGAGTTACACCAGAAATACTTTTATCTTTAACAGAAGGATATCTCCCATACCATATTTTATCGATAAAACTAGGCATCGAACAAGTCATGTAGCCTCTGAAATCATACAGACTATTTAAAGACGATTTTAAGATAAGGTCATAATTTATTAAGGAAATAGTTTTTATTTCATAACTTTTCCTGTGAAGAAACTTTGTTGTCAACTTGATTGGTCTCTTCTCCCTTCTGCACATGTATCGCTCTGTTAGCTAGCAGCATGCGTTTTTCAAGAGATGTTGTGCACAAAAAATAAGGCACACGCTCTTCGGTCTGCCTACAGGGAGTCAGCAAAGAAAGAGGGCAATCCATTTTGTGAATATTCGTACCAAAAATGGTAACTTGTGAAATATTATGCATATGCCTACCCACATGATTTACCCCTTCATTTTAAAAAATGAAAATAAGCATCTTATCCTATTTAACACAGGTTTCTTAAGTGAAATGCAAAATATTTTCTGAGCAAATCTTTTACATGCTGGAATAAGCATTCACTTGGCAGCAACTTCTCTGGTGGAGTTTATATTCCTTTCATCATTCTTTTATCTTTTTTCCTCATCTGAATAATAGCAGAGAAAAAGAATGTCAATGCAGAGCACGAAAGTAAAAATGAATCATTTGAAATTCACAACACACTAGTTCAGAAATCATTTTGCAAAAAATAATGGAAAACATAGCATATAAAACATTCGGAGAAAAAAAAATACGAACAAGGAAATCAAAAAAAGGAACTAAACCTATCCTAAGCATCCTAAAAATAAAACAATCATACATGAAAACCTCCCATCAGCATAATACTGATTAAAAACACAAAATGTTTGTTTAATGTAAATATATTTGCAAAAACCATTCCATGCAAAAATACACTTTGCATTCATATGCAGAGGAAAAAAGCAAAAGAGAAAAATATCAGGAGTATAAAATAAGGGCAGAATAAATACATCAGAGTTCCTTGGGCAAGAAATGATAAAAGGAGAAAGTGAAATGCCAAGAACCTGGTGTCTATTTATAGTTACCAACAGCAAAACCTACCCATTCTGTTAAATGGTTTTATCACCACCTCAAGCATAGTAGGACAGATGCGCACTCCATTTTTAAAAGAAAAATAAAGTCAGGAAAAGAAACAAAAAAAGGGGTATTTGGCAGTTAAGAAGAAAGGTCTCTCAGTACTGGGCTTTCATCAATTGTCAACCCAAATTCAGACTATAAGTTTCTTTACATTTCTTTAAAATCTAGGACATAAAGTCATTCCAACGTGAATTTGAGAAGTAGATACTAGCAACTTATTGCTAACAATAATGTTTTTAAAAATACTCTATTTAAATAATTTATCCTAAGAACTTAAAATACTATTGTTTAGTCTTCTGTTTTTCAAAATAGAATTGTCCTATATTTTCCAAATATAACTGTTCCCACTTTTGCATATGGTAAATCAAAGAAACTAAAATAAGTAGATAAACAAACTGAAACAACACAATAAAAGGTGAATTGATTTAATATAAAATCCAGGCCACAAAAGTTTTAGGTCAATAACAGCTTAGAAAAATCATTTCAATAAAATTACTATTTTTAAAAGAGAGAGTAAAAAGGGAAAGGGAAAGGAAAAAAAAAAGGAAAGTGAAGATAAAGAATAATAGGAAAAGGTAAAAAGGTGACTTTACTGAGGTCCAGTAATTGTCATGCAGAATAGTAAGTGATTTAGAGATGATACTATTAATGTTATTTTAAGTAAGGGTGAGTGTGTTGGCTCACAACTATAATCCCAAAACTTTGGCAGGCTGAGACCAGTGGATGGCCTGAGCTCAGGAGTTGGAGATCAGCCTGAGCAAGAGCAAGTGAGACCTGCCTCTAAAAATAGCTGGATGTTGTGGCCGAGCCTTTAGTCAAAGCTACTCAGGAGGCTGAGGCAAGAGGATCATTTGAGCCCAACAGTTTGAGGTTGCTGTGAGCTATTATGCCGTAGCTCTCTATGCAGGATAACAGTTGAGACTCTGTCTCAAAAAAATAAAAAAGTTATTTTAAGTCATTGTTTCCGTTGTTGAATTCAATCAACCTGTTCTCTCCTTCCTTCCTTCGTTCCTTCATTCCTTCCTTCCTTCTTTCCTTCCTTCCTTCCTTCTCTCTTTCTTTCTTTTATTCAGACAGAGTCTCATTCTGTTGCTCCAGGCTAGACTACAGCACCCTGGCATAAACCTAGCTCACAGCAACCTCAAACTCCTGGGTTCTATCCATCCTTCTGCCTCCGCCTCCCACATAGCTGTGACTGCTGGCACCTGCTATGAAACCTGGCAAATTTTTCTACTTTTAATAGAGACAGGTCTCACTCTTGCTCAGGCTGATCTGGAACTCCTGAATTCAATGGAACCTCATGCATCAGCCTCCCAGAGTGAGCAGATTACAGGCATGAGCCACCATACTCAGCTTCAAAGTTCTTTCTTATTATTATATCTCAAATCAAAAGATATTCCTTGGATATCTTCAACAGGCAAGTTCCATTGAATTTCTAACAAAACAGATCAGCTGTGGGAAGTTTTTAAATATAACTAGGGGAAGAATGGAAAACTAAACACTAATCAAGTCTGGAGTTGAAGTGTCCATTCTCTCACCAATCACTTCTTGGCCACCAGCACACTGAAGGTCCTATGGTGGGCACTGCTGAAGAAAGAAGAGGCAAACCACTCTGCTACCTCTTATATTCACTTGTCTCCAAGAAGTGAGAAAAGACATATTTAAAGCCATGTTTCAAAAGAGAAAAGATTAATAAAAAGTGAAAATAAGCTTCAGAGGGCATTTTAAAAGACTATAAAAACCCAAATAAGATGACTGTAAATAGCTTAGGAAGGAGTACATTGAACTGGTGGTTCCTAGAATGACAGGCAAAAATGAAGAGTGCAGGTGTGAAGGAAAGTCGTTTTAAGGAATAGAAGCAGCACACAAAATGCATGGAGGAAATGAGGGCATCTGCAGGGTACAGGGAAAGTAATCTAGTGGGGTTAAACATAGAGTGTGGGGAGAAAAGTTACCGCAGATGACCTTGGGAAAGACTAAGGTCAGATAACACAGTATCTTGTTATGTAAGTTTTTCTCTTTCACAAATATTTCCTGATTGCCTGCTCCCTAACAGGCACAGAAGTGAGCACTGACACAATTACCCACAAATGCAACAAACAGGGCATCGGTACTCATGCAGGTTAAAGTCTAGAGCCTCGGAATTTGGATGATATTCAAAAAGCAAAGATTCTTAGTGCAGATTTTCAAGCAGTCAGGCTGAATTTGGGGATGTTTACCTGAGCAGTGGAGTGCTAGTATAACCACACAAACAATTCAAAACAATTCATGCTACTTCCTCATGCACCCTACCTCTGAATTTGCCAACCATGTGCATACTGAGAAGTACACAATGTTTTACAAATAGACACTAGGAAATCGAGAGCTAGGATAGGACATACGCTGAATAAAATGTTTTGCTAAATACGAGAATCACATGATTTACTGATAAACAGCAAATATTGTATATGCTGGAGTGAAATTTATAACATGTTTATCTAGAAATAAAAATATCTATACATCATAATAGCATTTCTCTAATAATAGTTGTACCAGTGAGCATGCATGCTTAATTTATAAAGAAAAAATAAATGAAGTAGATTCTTTAAATTGATGTGAACCCTGATTAAAAATTAATTGTTAAAAGTTTAAACTTCAAGAAGGAGGAAGTGAGCTAATGTTCCATCACCTGCTTCTTCCAGTAGTTGAGATTTAAATAGGAGTGAAACTTAACAAGTTATTCTCCGCAGAACAGGCAGGACATTCTGCACATTTTATATCTCCTTGGCATTGTCTTCTGATTTCCACTAAGACAATCACTGATCCACAAAGGGATAGCTTGGATATTGTTACTGAGAGACAGAACTGCTGCTTGCTTATCTGAGTACCATCCCTCAGTCTGACACAAAGCTCCCCAAGTTTCTGAGAAGACATTCTATTTCAGAGTTTATAACCGCCTATGTCCTGGGAGGAAGAGGTCAAATACTTGTGCCTGTGTTAAAAAACAGACATTAAACACTCGATTTTGAGTCCTGAAACAAAATATATGTGATTTATTTTAATCTACTCAACAATGGGTTGTCTAGGTTAGTACCACATTAAGGACACAATATTCCTGAAGTGAAAATTAACAGATTTTGAAGATGATGAGTGTACAGGAAAAGCTAACAAAATGTTAAGTATTAAAATATCTCACTATATTTGTTTTTATTAAAAAAAGTAAAGATGTGTGTCTGAGTACACACAGAGAAAAATAAAAAGATGTGTGTGTGTGTATTTGTATACAGGGAAAAAATACACACATGCACACACACACAGGATTAAAATAAGAGGACAAAACTTGTGAGTATTTGACCCAACCTGATATTTGCTAAAATGTGGATATATATTGTAATAATATCGCTCCCCTAAATTGGCTACCGTTGTTTTTTATTTTTTTTTTTAATATCAGATGTAAAGATCTTTTTAAGACTTTGTTAAAAAAGAAAAATAAAATTCTTGGCTGTCTTTATCAATCTATCAAAGATTTTCTAAGGGAAATTACACATGAAGATGAATAACGTCAGCAACCTAAGAGAGAAAATTTTTTCCCACAAAGAATGAGATACAGCATGAGAGCACAGAGTCTGGAGCCACAGGAACGAGGACAAAGTTCCTCTTCTCCCATTTATTGCTACACCTTACAAATCCTTGTCCATCTACAGATTCACCTTTTCCCACCACCAAAATGGTGATGTTAGTAAATAAATCTGTATCACTCTACTATTATGAAATTTTAAAAAAGGCATGTAGGAAAATTTTATAAGTTTAATTAATTGTCCTTTAAAATTCCTTGTTTCTTCCTCTCTCTATTCTTGACCTCAGTGTTGACTCTATAAGATATTTAGGATATAGTGTTGTAGAAAGACAGCACTCCCCTTGACAAGGATGGAGGAGGCCCTCGGGCCTGGCAGCACACATACAGTTATGCCACCTATTTCGAGGCATCTCACCATCATTTTTTATGGTCTTGTGCTAATAATATGATCTTATATGTAGAAAATCCCAAAGATGCCACCAAGAGACTCATAGAATTGATAAATTCGGCAAAGTCTCAGGTTACAATATCCATGTGCACAAATCAGTAGCATTCCTACACACCAGTAACAGCCAAGCTGAGAGTGAAATCAAAGATGCAATGCCTTTCACAATAGGTACAAAGAAAATAAGATACCGTTAAATATATTTAACTAAGGAGATGAAAGATCAATATTGTTAAAATGTCCATACTACCGTAAATGATTTATAGTGTTTTCTAGAAAAAAATACTACTATACTTTGCCTGAAATGGGAAAAGAGTCCAAATAGCCAAAGCAACTTTAAGCAAAAGGAACAAATATGGAGACATCACTTTGCCAAGCTTTACACTACAAGATTATAGTAACCAAAACAGCATGGTGCTGGCACAAAAATAGAGACACAGTCCACTGGATCAGAACAATGACCTAGATATAAAACCATCCTCATATTACCATCTGATCTTTGACAAAGCAGACAATAACATACATTGGGAAAAAGAATCTCTATTCAATAATGGTGCTGGAAAAATTGGATAGCCACAGGTAGAAGATTGAAGCAGGATCCTTGTCTCTAACCACTCATTCAAATTAATTTATGATGGATTACAGTCTTGAGTCTAAGACATGAAATCATAAGAATTCCCAAAGAAAATGTTAGAAAACTCTTGTAGAAATTGGTCTAGGCAAAGAATTTATGAAGACCACCCAAGGACAATCACACCTATAGCAAAAATTAATAAATGGGACTTGAATAAATTTAAAAGTTTCTGTATAGTCAAGGAAACAGTCAACAGAATAAGCAGCCTACAGAAGGGGAGAAAAGATTTGCATGCTATACTTCTGATAAAAGGCTAATAATCAGAATCAACAAAGAACCAAGTAAATAAGCAAGAAAAAATCAAGTAACCCTATAAAAAAGTGAGCAAGAGATAGGAAAAAAAGCTTTAGAAGGTTTACTAACAGCCTATGAATATATGAATAAATGCTCAATGTCACTAATCATCAGGGAAATGCAGATCAACACCACAATGAGATCTCACCTGACCCCGGAGAGAACGGTTTCCATTACACAGTCACAAAACACTAGATGCTGATGTGAATGTGGAGACAAAGAAACACGTAGACACTGTTGTTGGGTCTTAGAACTAGCACAACCATTTTAGAAAATATTTTGGAGACTGCTCAAAGAACTGAAAGTAGATGTACCATTTGATCCAGCAATCCGGATACTACTGTGTATTTACCCAAAGGGGCAAAAAAATAAATAAAAACTCATTTTGTCAAAAAGACACTTGCCCTCAAATATTTATTGCAACACAATTGACAACTTCTATGGAAAACAATATGGAGATTCCTCAAAGAACTTAAAGTAAAGTTACCATTTGATGCAGCAATCTCACAAATGGTATTTTACTCAAGGGAAAAAAAGTCATTTTTATCATAAAGACACTTGAACTAAATTGTGCTGTACAATTCACAATCACAGAGATGGGAATCAACCAAGTGCCCATCAATTCGTTAGATTCATAAAACATGGTATATGGACACCATGGAGTTCTACTTAGCCATAAAAAATAAATTAATATGTTTTGCAACAATATGAATGGAACTGGAGACTATTCTCCTAAGTGAAATATTGCAGAATGAAAAAACAGTCACATATACTCACCATTAAATTGGAACTAACAGATCGGCACTCACGCTCAGATGGAAGTAAAACTCCACAGAAATCAAGCATGTGGTGGAGAAGGGGGCTGATATCAGACTTAATGGCTACAATGTACACTATCTGGGCAATGAGCACCATTTACGACTTTGACTCAAGCAGTACAAAAGCAGTTTATATAAGCAAAACATTTGTACCCTTGTAATATTCTGAAATTCAAAATAAAAATGTTTTTAAATAATCAAGATACAGGAGAAAGGAAGTGGGTTTGACAAATATATTAACTACAGTTTTAAATGGCATATTCAAATTAACATAATAACACAAACACCAACTCGGTTAATAATATAATAAACATTTAGTTTAATTGAGAAAGGAAATTAAGTTTAGCTAGAACTATATTCTCATCTTGGAAAGTCTGTCTATAATTGCTCAAGAAGAAAAGACACCCAACAGAACAGAAACAAAATCAGTAGTAAAATAAAATAATCTCACACTGACAGAAACTGTAAGACATGGTGTTCAAAGTGGTAACAAAAGAAAACTTTTTCTCACAGACTGAATAATCAATAAGAGGCAACCCGCTATTTTCCAGCTTGTCACCTTGCCAGTAAAGGATTATGTAAAACTTACTCTTAGCATGAAAACATGATGGGGTAACTATTACATATTTGGAAAATTCCTTTACGCTATTAAATTACTATAATCTTACTTTGTGAATGGATAAAGACAACTACACATTGCCCATTATATGCAGTGTACTCCTTGAATCTGGAATTTGGATACATTCGGTAACTGTCTTTTGATTTTATCTTTATATACATATATACACATATAATACCTTTATATCCATATATATGAAAAAGTAGTACAGTGGTATATATGCTTTAAATTTGTATATATGTAAAATATATGTGTATGTGTATTTATATAAGAGTATATATAAATATAAATAAATATGCATATAAGTGTAAATTACAAGACAAATCCCACAGATCCACCGCATGTACTTTTCAGACTCTGTTCCACATGGACCAGCATATCAGTGATCAAGTACCAAAACACCCAAGCAAAGACTAATGAATAGTAACTGACAGGTGATAAAGATTCTGATTAACAAGAGAGATGTCAGCGATAAGATGTAAGGCATCATTCATTAGATCGTAGAATCTATGTAAACACACTGGATTCTTTTAACTTGCTAGTGAGTTATTGAGCCACGATAAATATCAATACCCAAACTCAGAAGGATGGTATACATTCAGAAGGATGTACTCAACTGCCATGTATTTTCTCCAGAAAAATAGTACCTTATGGTACTTTTAAAGTTCTTCACCTGCTTCATCTTTCTAAACTATTTGCCATAAAACATGGCCACAAATTTTGATGAGTGTTGAAATTTCTCTCTCCTATTCCCAATTCTATCTTAGATAAAGCTCTGTAACAACAGGAAAAATTCAAAAAGTAATTAATTCTATTTCCGATAACATTTGAATTATCTCTGATAAGCTTTAGTTGTAACTTTTTTCACTACTACATGTTTTCATTAAAACATTATGCAATCAATTTTTCAGTCAATTTTATTTTCTGTTGTTACGTATTAATATTTTAGAGCATTTGACATATTAAGATATTTTGGCCTTATGCCACAATAAAAGAAAATATGAGTTCAATTCAGAAACCTCTTTTAGTGATATTTTCAAAGAAAAACTATCTTACAAAACTCTACTACTATCACTCAAAATATGTCGAACACTAGGTATGAATTATGTAGGAAGCAGACATCAGATATAATATTTCCTAAGCATTTTTTTTTATTTCTTTAGCAAATATTTTCCAAGGATTCTCAACTAGGGTCAGTTTTGTCCTCCAGAGTACATTGACACTGTCAGGAGACACTTGGTTGTCACAGCTTGGAGTACAGAGGATGTTTTCTACTGGCATCTGCTGCATAAACTCCATAGATGCTGGAGGCTGCACAGCGCAGCACTCACAGCAAGGGATTCTTCAGTCGGAAATGTTCATGGAGCCTATAGTTAGAAACCCTACGTCATTTTAACTTACTGCCCTGATTTTAACTTAGACACATCTCTAAAGACTTTATTGCAATTAATATTGTAATATAGTTCCAATAGTAACAATATCAATGCAGATGATCTTTTTCAACTAGCAAATAATAAAATTCAGAAAAATAACAGCTCAGATGTAGGTAGTATTTGCCATGAACCATGTGTTCTTTGTTAGTTTACTCATTTTTTTCACAGTTCTATGAGTTGAACACAACTGCTATTACTCTAACCCTACAGATGAAGAAAAAAAAAATATGAGGATTTAATTTAATTAATTATAGTACTCATTGTCACCCAGCTTTCAAGAGTCTGAGCCAGGATTTAAAACACAGCCGGCTAATTCCAGTCCAAATTCTCTTGGATACATCTCTACATTGTCTTCATGTAGATCAGAGAAGCTGCTTTCTGAAAAGGGGTTTTAAAAAGAGCACAATATTTAATAAAATCTATAGAAACCCCTAATGATTCTCTACGGGAATATTTCATTCTTGGAGATCAGAAAAAGTTCAAGCACACAGCAGGTATGAAATCGTTATTTATTCATTTATTGAGATTCTTATTCCAGATTTAACAAATGTACTCAAAATGTCTAGAAAACGAAAAATGCTACTAAGTAAAACACATCAGACTAACAAGAAGATGAGACTAGAAAGCACTTAGTTTGGGTGTAATATTACAAATGTAAAAGCATGCGAGGGTAAGAGAAGAGCTCATCAAATCATCAGAGGTTTCGCATTTTAGTACAACACAGATAAGTTACACGCCACTAACAATTCACTCAGAAAAAGTACAAACTCGGTAATTGGAAAGTATTATACATTATGTTTGATATGACATAACGAAATGCCACAGGGTAAGTGATTTAAACATCAGAAATTTATTTTCTCATAGTTTTAGAAGCTTGAAGTCCAAGATCAAGGTGTCAGTGTGTTTTGTTTTGTTTTGATTTTTGTTTTGTTTTATTTTTCAGGCGTCTCCCCTTTGCTTGTAGAAGGCAAACTTCTGTGTCCTCACATGACCTTTCTCTTGCTTTTCTTTCTTTCTTCCATGATGGCTCTTTTTCTTGTACGAACTCCAGTCTTACTGGATTACAGACTTACCTACGTGGCCTCATTTTAACTTAGTCACATCTCTAAAGACCGCATCTCCACTTTACCTCTTTTGTGTTTACATGGATGGAGCTGGAACATATTCTTCTTAGCAAAGTATCTCAAGAATGGAAGAAAAAGTATCCAATGTACTCAGCCCTAATATAGAGCTAATTTATAGCTTTCATATGAAGGCTAAAA
>CAUYRH010041064.1:0-22083 GCA_963574655.1 Perodicticus potto
AAAAGCTTGATAACTAGGATCTATAGAGAACTCAAATTAATCCACATGAAAAAAGCCAACAATCCCATATATCAATGGGCAAGAGACATGAATAGAGCCTTCTCTAAAGAAGACAGATGAATGGCTAACAAACATATGAAAAAATGCTTATCATCCCTAATTATTAAATGAAAATCAAAACCACCCTGAGATACCATCTAACTCCAGTGAGAATGGCCCACATCACAAAATCTCAAAACTGCTGATGCTGGTGTGGATGTGGAAAGAAGGGAACACTTTACACTGCTGGTGGGACTACAAACTGATATAACCTTTTTGGAAGGAAGTATGGAGAATGCTCAAAGAACTCAAGCTAGACCTCCCATTTGATCCTGCAGTCCCATTACTGGACATCTTCCTAGAAGGAAAAAAATCCTTTTATCATAAGGACACTTGCACTAGACTGTTTATTGCAGCTCAATTTACAATCGCCAAAATGTGGAAACAGCCTAAATGCCCACCAACCCAGGAATGGATCAACAAGCTGTGGTATATGTACACTATGGAATACTATTCAGCCATTAAAAAAAATGGAGACTTTACAGCCTTTGCATTAACGTGGATGGAAGTGGAACACATTATTCCTAGTAAAGCATCACAAGAATGGAGAAAAATGAATCCCATGTACTCAATTTTGGTATGAGGACAATTAATGACAATTAATGACATGGTAGGGGTGAGGGAAGGGGAGAGCAGAGAGAGAAGAATGAGGGTGGGGTGGGGAAAGGAACAGCAGAGAGAAGGAAGGAGCGAGGAGGTGGGGTCTTGATGTGTGCCACACCTTTGGGGGGCAAAACACGATTGTAAGAGGGACGCTACCTAACAAATGCAATCAGTGTAACCTGGTTTCTTGTACCCTCAATGAATCCCCAACAATAAAAAAATTAAAAAAAAAAAAGTATTTAGCCCAGCCTGTTACTGAGCCAGCACTGGCTCACACACATCTTTCCAGGTTATACAAATAATAGTCATAGGAACTTGGAGCTAGAAGAGCTCTCAGGTGATCTTCTATAAATCTGATTGGTTTTCTTTTTTTTAAGGATAGTGATTATTTATATAGTATTATACAAGTCAGAAGGTGATAAATATTATACGGAAAAAAGTGTCAGTCTGGGAAATGATGGTGGAGGCCAGGAGATATGGGAAGGGCACCCAAGACTGGGGTTCTAGTTCAGATCAGGGAAAAGGGAAACGAACTGAGGCGGAGGCTGCCGTGGCATCAGGTGACCACAGAGGTGTCTTCTTTAGAGACATGGCAGGAGAGTATTCCCATGTCAGTAAAGGTAGGAACAGGCAGAAAGGGCTCTGGTTGGCGATGCCCTTGAGTGAAGCAGAGGCGGGAGGCCAGCCCCCAGCAGCCCCCAGAAGATGCTCTGGTGGTCGGCTCCCAGGCACCGGTGTAGACCATGATGCCCCCAAAATGGCCAGGTTGTGTTTTGTTTTTTAACTTCCTCCCACTGAGCTTCTATAAATTTAACCAACTCTTCATTTTCTTCTAAAACTCTTCAAGACAGACTAAAGTAAATAAAGCCAAGAACATATAATGACTTGTCCTAAACCACCTCCTTCTCCTACCAAGGGCTGATTCAGAATCTCATTTTGGACCTGTTAGTACCTTTTTGAATAATATTTGAATCTATAATCTATTGTTTATGGCTATTTTAATGATAAATCAAAGGAAGAGCCCAAATAGTGAGTTAAATTTAATTTTTACAGGTCAGTATTAATTCAAGTCAATGTTCTCTTTTTTTTTGTTGCTAAGAAAAATATATGTTGGCTCGGCGCCTGTGGCTCAACGGGCTAAGGCGCCAGCCACGTACACCTGAGCTGGTGGGTTCGAATCCAGCCTGGGCCCGCCAAACAACAATGACGGCTGCAAAAAAAAAAATGGCCGGGCATTGTGGCGGGTGCCTGTAATCCCAGCTACTTGGGAGGCGAAGGCAGGAGACTCGCTTGAGCCCAGGAATTGGAGGTTGCTGTGAGCTGCGATGCCACAGCACTCTATCCAGGGTGACAGCTTGAGGATCTGTCTCAAAAAAAAAAAAAAAAAGAAAGAAAGAAAAATATATGTTGAATTTCATTTTGTGCCAAACGCATGTGTTAGATACAGGGTATACTAAAGAGAAAGAATTCTTTTTTTTTTTTTTTGGCCGGTGCTGGGTTTGAACCTGCCACCTCCAGCATATGGGGCTGGTGCCCAACCCTTTGAGCCACAGGTGCTGCTCGAGAAAGAATTCTTTTCCTTATGAATGCTACAGTCTATTGGAGGAAAAAGATATACTTGCCAAGCATTGAAATAGTTGCTGTGTGGGACACAAAAATGCAGGAAATGTTTTTTCTCTAAAGGAGTTTAAAATCTAGTAGAATTAATTTTGGAATTAAGCATGTAAGGGGCTAATTGGCATAATTTAACTTTGTATATGACTGGCTTAAGGCTCTGGTGAGGAGCTAAAAGCCTTTGGGGCTATATTAGTGGCAGCCAGATTTGTTGACAGTCAAGCTGGGTCCATGTCACTTTAATGTGTTCACACTTGTCATGTTTCCATGGTCTACTCTTATATGTACACTTGGGAGTATATGCTTGGAAGAGAAAATGGGTAAACCGTGAACAAAGTTAAAAATCTCTAATTCTAGGTTTCCTTAGAGGGCTTAAGAAGTGCTAAATGATAATAATTGTCCCAGTGGACTCCCCTTCCCAGCTTATAGTGGCATCATATCTCATTAGGAAATTGGTTTTGAAAATAAAATTGACACCAGGCTCAAGATCAACATGAAACCATGGACATCCCCAAGAATAGGGGTGACACATGTTGCCCCACAAGAATAACCCAATAATCTTTGTGGTTAATATAACTCCATCCATCAGAAGTTTATATCCATGAATTTTTAGAGAGCTGACTATGAGAGTAACTGCTTAAGGCAATGTCCCCTTGAGGGAGATTTTGGATAGAACAGTGCTTTTTGGATGACTTCCACAAATCTCATCCTGTCTACTAGTGAAACCCCTGTGACTTTTCTCTCTGATGGCTCTGTGAACACTGGCTTCTGACTACCTGTGATTTGAGTTTATGTCGTATGTACATCACGTACCGTATTTGTTCATCTGCACCAGCCCTGGATTCCTCAGTGAGAGCCAATCGGGGGAAGAGATGGAGCCAGAGATAAACATTCTGGTCCTTTCCATTTTCTAATTTTTTTCTGGTCACTTTTCTTAAATGCACAATACACAGCAGAACATGATGCAGGAAAACACATAATTAGCATTCTTTGATAAGGGCAAAAACTGCTGCTAGCGGAGTTCCCAGGCTCAGCCTAGGTGGGGTTGGTATTTTATTTTCTTAGCTGATCCTGGATTTAGCCCAAAGAGAAAAATAAGATATGGTGGATGCAAAGGATCTGAGAGTATTGCGGTGACAAGGGCTTTGGAATTAGATATTTGTTTATTCATTCAAGCAATAACTATTTGTTCACATACTAGTGAAGAAAGCTAACAAAAAGTCCTACCATTTTGGAACTTGCCTTCTAGTACACAAAACACGTAGCATGTGGTATGTCAGAGATTAGTGCTATGGAAAAGCAAATCAGGGAAGAAGTGAGGAAGTGAGGTGGATGGGGTTGCAATTTTAATTAAAGGGTTAGGGAAGGCCTCACTGAGAAGGTGACATTTGAGCCAATAGATGATAGAGCTGAGGAAAGGAATCCCATGGACAGAGGAGAATAGTGTTCAAGCAGAGGGAACAACTAGGACAAAGGTCCCTAAATGTGACCAGCCAGCAGGCCCACATGGGTGGAAAGGAGATGAATTGAAATCTACTTCTGCTTCATAAGCCTTCTAACGTCCTTGAGCCTCAGTTTCCCCTCTGGGAAAATCGAGATGAGAAGGCTTAAAGAGCTTACAGGACTATTGTGAAGATCAAATGAAGTAGTAAAAATAAGGACCTAGCATTTAGAGTAGAATGTTCATTAAAATGTAAAGGATGTCTCATAGCACTGACAACTGCTTGTGTTTTTTCTTCCTAGAAAATGAAGGAAATAACACCTAGGCTGAAGTTTTCTCACGAGGAGCAAATGCAATAATCCGTGTAAAGTACTTAGCACAGAGTCTGACACATGGTAGACTCATTGTCAATGGCAGTTCTCATAGCCATCAGATGCTTCAATAAAGAGTTCACTAGCATAGAATAGATAAAATTAGAAGGGCAACTCTAAGTTGCTAATCAACAGGGATAGAAAGAAAAGAGGAGTTAGGGTCAGCACCCATAGGAACCAAGAAATACAAGAGCAATGGATTTGACAATCAGAGGCAGGAAAGAATGAATTCCATCACGGTTTCTCTCAAGCCCAGGGTAATATGATTTATTTGGAGGGGCATTAGAGTGGGAGTGATAGTAGAGCCAAGCTTAAAAACTAGATGAACTTGAAGTTTCAGTCTAAGGCAGGAAATAATGCCTAATAGGTATCGCAGAGCTGACCAAGTAGAATCATTATAGTGGACTCGGCCACAGATGGATATAACTTGTCAAAGGCAACGTGCTAGAATGCAGGGAAGAGAGATTAATGCTGTACGTCAAGATACTCACATATGTGGAACCCATAACTGTTAGGTGGGAGCACAGCAGTGAACATTTGGATAAGGGTAAAAGTAGAGAGAAAGCAAAAATTGACAGAGTTGTGGGAGGATACTAAAGACAGTTCCATCAGAAGTAGGAAATAGAAGTTGTATTTCTGAATCAGACAACAAATAGTGTCCAAGCTATCCAGAAAATTTCTAGGTCGCAAGTTCAATTAATGCATCAGATAAATCCTTGAAAGTCAGTGTTATCACCATGGTTAACTTACAGGACCAGGAAAGTTTACAGTTCTAGAAGCAGATATGTTCTTTGGCCTTGGTTAAATGAACCTCTATAAACCTTGGTTTCCTGGCAGGTAAAATAAGGATGATAAATAAAGTTCTTGTGAGGACAACAGATGAGAAGACTTTTGAAATTAAACCTTCTTCTAGAACGTCATCTTCCCCTTAAGATAGAAGTGACAGGGGAATTGTTATTTTGGACTTAATTTGACTAAAAAGGGAGAATCTGTGAACCAAGTTGGGAACTTCAAAAGAAAAAAGAAAAAGAACAAAGAGATGAAACAGGTGGAGTGCTGAATAAGGAGTGGGGCGTGGAAGGCGTGAGCCTTGGGTCGGAATGTTCCTTTCCATTCCCCCAAAACACAACTTGACAAGAACATTGTTGTTCTTCTTTCAACCAGACCACCCAGACTGCCACACTTTTTATACCTCTTTGAAGCATTCCCTTTCCTTTTATCTTTCCGATGACACTTTTGGCCAAACATTAATTATTTTTTCCTCTAAGTGGTTCGGAAAGTGCTAAAAGTCATAGTCTGGAACATTCGAGCTCTCTCTTTTATTTCACTCCTGAGCACATTTCTCTTTTTCTTCCCTTCTCTCTTGTCTTCTCTCTTCCCATCTTTTCTCCATCCAGACTCATCTCAAATTCCAAATGCCCATATATGCCTATATATGGATTGAAAGTGAGAAGGCTGGCTTGGCGCCTGTGCCTCAGCGGGCTAAGGCACCAGCCACGTACACCTAAGCTTGCGGGTTCGAATCCAGCCTGGGCCGGCCAAACACAATGATGGCTGCAACCAAAAAATGGCTGGGTGTTGTGGCGGATGCCTGTGGTCCCAGCTACTTGGGAGGCAGAGGCAAGAGACTCGCTTGAGCCCAGGAATTGGAGGTTGCTGTGAGCTGTAATGCCACGGCACTCTACCTAGGGTGACAGCTTGTGGCTCTGTCTCAAAAAAAAAAAAAAAACAGAAAAGAAAAGAAAGTGAGAGGGCTGAGGGAGCTGAGTAGTGGGCAAAATGGAGTCCAGGGGATTTGAAGGTTCAGGAGGCAGCCATTGAACCCATCTGTTACCCACACTGTCCTCCACCAGGTGCAAACCCAGTCTCTATCTCTGCCTTTATCCCTGATGAAGAATCCTGGTTGTGTTCAGGGCAGCAACATGCCTAACCCTAGGCAATGGATCATGACTTGGCACAACAAATCATTACAAACCTGCAGAAATAATCTTTCTGCAGTCTCCCTTGTTGCTAGAGACAGGGTGGTAGATATCACTTGTGCCAACCATGTCTTTCTTTTCCTGGACATAATTTCCTTGGAATTAGGTGTGCCTCCATGACTTTCTTCTGCTAATGAAATGGGTGGAAATTTCACCTGTCACTTCTGGGTGGAAGTATGTAAGAGTTGTACCCCATAATCTCTTTTCCCACCACCATGATCTGAGCAAAATAATCTTGGCTTTACCCCAGGGTTTCAGCTATTAATTGCTGTATTCACTCCAGCACTTAGTGGCTTAAAGCCACCACTATCTCACACTTCTGTAGTATGTACTGTGGGCTCAGCGAGGTCTTCTATTCGTCTCTCTTGGGTTCAACTGGATTGTATTCTTTGTGCTGCTATTACTTAAGTGCTATTACACTTAAGACTGTGTAATTTATATATAAAAAAAACTTATTTTCTCATAATTTTTGAGTCTAGAAAGCCCAAAATCAAGGTACCAACAGTTTCAGAGTCTAGAGAGAATCTGGTCGGCAGAAGAGCCTAATGTTGCGTGAAGCCTTTTTTTTAAGGGCCACAATCCCACTCAGGAACAGAAAAGCCCTCATGACCTAGTCACCTCTCAAAGGCTCCACCTCTTAATATCCACACGTTGGCCATTAGGTTTTAACAACTGAATTTGGAGAGGATATATTCAAAACACAGCAGGCTCCCTCATATGTTTGTCACTTGGCAGGGATGGTTGGGAAGTTGGGCTTGTCTGGGTCTATCTTTTCTCTAAGCCATCTGTAGGATAGGAAAAATAATTTTCTCCCCTTCATAGTTTTTAACTGGGACAGACTCTATAACAAAAGACATGTTAGCAAGAGAAAAACAAACATAAGTTTATTATGTATAGATTTCATATATACATGGGAGACAGGAATAATAAATCTCAAAGAGATGGCTTTGAGGTTAGGCTACAAAAAATAAATAAATAAATAAAAGAATGGTGTAGAGGTGCAGTAACAGAGAGATGCCCGGGACAAGCATGTTAATCAAGGTAAAGTTTGTTCTGCAAATTTAAGTTGTTGCTTTTTCCATTGAGTTTAGTCTCTTCATGGTAGAGAGGGAGGTTCTTTTTTGTTTGTTTGTTTGTTTTTTAATTTTTTTTTTTATTTTTATTTTTTTTTGAGACAGAGCCTCAAGCTGTCACCCTGGATAGAGTGCCGTGGCATCACAGCTCACAGCAACCTCTAATTCCTGGGCTCTGCCTCCCAAGTAGCTGGGACTACAGGTGCCCGCCACAGCGCCCAGCCATTTTTTGGTTACAGCCGACATTGTTGTTTGGCGGGTCCAGGCTGGATTCGAACCCGCCAGCTTAGGTGTACATGGTTGGCGCCTTAGCCCATTGAGCCACAGGCGCTGAGCCAAGAGAGGGAGGTTCTTAAAAATGGAAATTTTCTTTATAGGTGCAGATTTTATTTTTACAAAAAGGTACTTCTATACTTATTTTCAGAACCTCTCCTGTGTCTACAGTTTCTCAAAATAATCAACTCAAAATAATCCTAGTACCAAAGAGACATATTTGGGGGTGGCATACTCTGGTCACCTACAGTCGTATTTTGGGATAGTGTGTACTGAATCTCATCACATCTCAGGGCCTCTCACTCTTCCCCTGGCTCTATGTGGACTTGCCACGTGGTCTCTCTAGCATTATAGCCATGCTGTGACACAGGGCTCCAAAAATCAGAAGGTGTCAGACTTCCCAAGGCTCACTCCAGGATCAGCCAGAGTCATACCGCATGTTCTCTTAGGTAGAGCAGTCACAGGGCCAGATCAGAGTCAAGATTGTGGGAAATAAACACTACTTCTCAATGTGGGGTGTGATCAAGGATGTGTGGCCATTTTAAATCTACCACACTCACATTTAACCTCAGAAAATTTTATTCCCTTCCTATAGACCTGGAACTATCCAGATCTGGATTGGTGCAAGGGAAGATACCTGTCCTAGGTGTGGCTTGTCAGCTCTCACCCCAACCCCCTGCTCCTATTGCCAGATGAAGAGGGTCCGGCCTCCTGTCACGGTCAGCCAACATGCAGAGACAGAGATAGGTCCACCAAACTTTATTTGTCAGAAGGCCAGGATTCTGGAGAACAGTAAGAGTAGCCTCTCTAAGACTGTTCTGTTCTTCCATTTTCAAAATCACAGTTTTATACATGTAAGCTCAGAGTGAAGACCATGTTAATAATCAGCAGAACCCATGACCTGTAGTAAACAATAACCAGTATAAATCATGACCCAAAACAACATTCCAATTCAAAAGTTAATCTCCTAAATCAATCCACCTAACTGCTCAAGATAGGCATCTTTAGGTGGGAGCTTAATTTACAAAACAATAAGAATGGGAGACAGGGGGTGAAGGTCAGGTAGGACCTAATCTGACCAGACCAGCTGTATCATGTCTGCCCCTCATCTTATTTTCACCATGTGTGCTTTCGCTCCCAGATTCTTCTCAGTGGCTTCTGGTTATTTTATTACCAATTCTCCCATTTCTACCTTATCCCCACATAGAGCCATAGCTGTGTCTTCATGCCCCCAGGTAAGTGCTGTCACAAGGGAGCAGGGGGAGAGCAGTCAGACATTGGACACCCCATTTCCTACTTTCAACCTTCACTCCCACAGGGGTTGCCTACTCATAGCCATCTGCTCCCTCAAGCCCATTCTCCCTCCAAGTTGTTGAGGTCCTCATTAAAAGAAGAGGCCATTAAACCCAGATGGCTTTAGTGCCTTGGGCTCCTAAGCAAACCAAAGCTTAACTAAGTGTAAATAGTAAGACGTAACTTACCCAGTCAGAAACCACCAATTAACCTCTAACTAGGGCCTTTTAAGCTATTGTTCCACTTTAACAAATCAAATATTTTTTTTGGTCTTGCTTCTGTGTTTACCTTAAAGGTCTTCTCTCTCTCATCATGCTTCCCCCAATGCATCTTCAGTGGAGCCCAAACCACCTGTAATTTGGTGCTGCCCAACTCATGAGTTACTGTTTGCTCTAATAAATGCTTTGTCATTGTAACACTCCTAAGTTAGTCTTTTAACAGCTCTTGTTCTCCAGGTTTCCATTTCCCATTTCCTCTCTCACACAGCTTCCACAATTCAGATGAGGCCACAAGTCATTTTACATTAGAAGAATCTCCTCATCCTATGGGAGACACTCTGACTTTATCAGGTTAAACTTTGTCTCACTCTTCCCAATGTATAAAACTGGCCTTAGATCTTGCCTTTCACACCTAAAAACCCCCTTAATGAGAGAAATAGAAATAACAAGGACTGATTTTGTGCTTTTCCTTATTAATATAATACTAATATTGTTATAGAAAGCCTGTCCTCTTTCCTGTCAGAGGCATCTGCTTTGGGAGAATTAGGATTATAGCAGTAGGGAATGCAAAGAGGAAGGAGAAATTAGTATCCAGCTTTTGACTTCCAGAGCTGCAGGAAACTAAATAATGGTCTTAAAAGCTACATGTCTTTGTTCATTTGAGTCTTAGCTTGTGTTCAATTTGGAACATCATTGTTCATATAGTCCTCAAAAAGGCAATAGGTTTCCTACAGAGAGGAATTCTACAGCTCCCTGGGATGCAGGAACAGCTGCAATTAATTTTTAAAGCAAAATTTAAAAAAAATACATGATTTCCTTTGAACTCTAAATGAAGCCAGTGCTTTATTTAGCAAGACTCAGAACTGATAAAACACAAAACTCAGACAGAGCACTAAGCAATTTCTTGCATCCACCCTCTGAAGAATGGGACTCTGGGTAGCTCCTGTCACCTTTCTGTGTGACCTGCTGCCAGTCTGAAAGAGGCTGTGGAAGGTCTCACTGATGCCCTGTGCAGAGTGGCCTGGGGTGTCAGGGGCCACATCCCAGCTATCCCTGCTCCGTGGTCTTTTCTAGGTTCCCGTTTGTCTCAGGGCCAGGTAACTTTCCTGTTGAATTACAAAAAACCCAAAATTCACCTTCCTCTTAGTTCAACAGATATAAAACTGAGACTTTTCAAGACAGATATTCAGTAAGGAACTAAGAAATAATAATAAAAAAAACCCAAAGTTAAAAAAGCCAAGGATTTTTTGGAGAACAGATTTATTCTAGTAAATGAAACAACAACAATAACAACAAAACCCCTAGGCAAAGATTTCCTCAAATGCCTCACTTTTAGGGCATTCAGCCACAGTCTTTTTTCCTTTCTTTCTTTTTTCTTTTTCTTTTTTTTTTTTTTTTTTGCCTTTCTCAGCCTTCCAGGGGACTTGTGTCCCAGATTTAGAAATATTTCTTCTCCCTTTAGGATGTGGTTTTCAACTAGGGGGCAACTTTGCCCAGCAGGAGACATTTGTCAATGGCCGGAGACACTTTAAGTTGTCACAACTTAGGGAAGGTGGTGCTACAGGGATGTAACTAAACATTTTACAGTACCCACGACAGACACTCACACAAAGAATTATCCTGCCCAGAATGTCAGTTGTGCTGAGGTTGAGAAATCTTAGTTTAAAGAGAGACATGTGGAGTAACCTCATATCAGAATCATATCCAATATGATAATTAACTGATATGGAGACAAAGGATCATTCTTGTTGGGAAAGAGAAACAATCACAATTCTATATTAATTAATTAGCACGTCTATTACAGCTATTGAATATTTACTGGCATCTGCCATGTGCATGGCACCATCAAGCAATGGGCAAGATAGACAGCCTCTGTCCTCATACGCTATGAACAAGTGCAAAAGAAAGTTGTTAAACACACAATCGTACAAATGCATTATTTAATCGTAATCGTGACAAACACCAGAAACAAAAAATGTGAGCTGATGTAAGAATGTGTTATGAAGAGAAAATGAGCTCCTCTGACATCAATAGAACTTTTTTAGTTTTTAAAAATTAAAAATCCAGGCTCGGCACCCATTATGCAGTGGTTATGGCACCAGCTACATGCACTGAAGCTGGCTAGTTCAAATCCCGCCCGGGCCAGCTAAACAACAATGACAACTGCAACAAAAAATAGCTGGGTGTTGTGGTGGGCACCTGTAGTCCCAGCTACTTGGGAGGCTGAGGCAAGAGAATTGCTTGAGCTCAAGAGTTTGAGGTTGCTGTGAGAGGCAATGCTACAGCTCTCTACTGAGGGCAGCAAAGTGAAACTCTTGTCTCCAAAAAAAAAAAAAAAAAATTAAAAATCCAGTGGGGGGAAAATATTTTATGTTTTATTCTCCTGAATTTTCATCATGTGATTTTCATAGCCTCTTCAGCATCCCTTAGTTTACCAAAGGAGTACTGTGACACTCCTTGTTTCCAAAACGTCCTTTTGAATCACTTTTCACGTGCAGTAACCAGTTGAAATTTATTGCTGCTGATCTCAAGCCCACTCTTCCCTGTGGATATCAGACTGATTCCGGGAAGGGATAGATCTGGAGGGAAACCTTGGAGTGTTCCAACAGTTAAGAGCAAAGTGCAATCATCCCCAGCTTTCAGCTAATGGTCCAATTCCCTTTCCAGCATGAAAAATCTTTAGTGTGCAACCAGACCTTTATTTCAAATTTTGAGTCTATGATCTATTCCCAGGCATGTTGATCAGGGAAGTCTTTCCTCAAGGAGTAATTTTTTTTTTTTTTTTTTGGCAATTTTTGGCTGTGGCCAGGTTTGAATATGGGGCCAGTGCCCTACCCCTTAGAGCCACAGGTGTGGCCCCTTAAGGAGTAACAGTTAAGCTGAGACCTGATGGCAGAATGAGGCAGGGTTGGAGAGGGTGGAGGCAAACATTCTGAGGATGAGAAGGTCTACTGGACATATGTTAACATAGCAAAATCTTTAGCACAGAAAAAGTACCCTTGGTGATCCTTTGCTTCCATAGTCTCAAGGGCAAAATTCCTTTTTTCAGAGAGGTCAAGACCTTACTTTTCTCTTGATCTTAGACTGTAGCTCTCCTTAGGCAGAAGGGGATGTTGACAGGACTTGTTTTACAGTGACTTACTGAACCTGAAGCCCCACTGGTCGTCCTGCAAATGTATGACAGCACATAAATGCAGGCAGACACAAAGCGGTGGATGTCCTCTGCTGGGAATGGCAACATTCTACAGCAGGTGTTTCAGGAGACCTGACTGAGTGTGTGCCAGGCACAGGTTTCACCTCTGTCTTGAGGTCAAAAATTCCAGGAAGAATCCGGTGAAGGCTACAGAATTCTTCTCTGAAAAATGCACAGATGCGCAGACTCGTATACTCAAACCTTTGCATGCAGCTTCGTAGGGTTTTAGGCTAACACGGTCTCTGTCGGCATTTGACAATGCGCAGGGAAGACGCACTGGCTCCCAGCCAGAGGTGGTGTGTCCTGTTTGGGGCATAATGAATTTGAGGTGCATCTGGCAGGATATTCGGGGGGTGTCCAAGAAGCGTTTTAAAATGCTCCTGGTTTTGTGTAATTTTGTAAAGTGTGCTTAAATCAAGAGGAAGTGGGTGGGTATGTATCAGTACCATGAGCCCTAGACCTAGACTCCAGGATCGCCTGTATTCATATTTTAAAATAATTGTTTTCTTAGAAAAATTGTCATCATGGAAAATGTTCCTGGCTTTCTGCCTGTTCAAAATCTGACCCACCTTTCGCAGTTTTTAGGTCATTCCCATAAGGAGCCTGATTAAAGAAATGGCCAGTCTGGGGCGGCGCCTGTGGCTCAGCGAGTAGGGCGCCGGCCCCATATACCGAGGGTGGCGGGTTCAAACCCAGCCCCGGCCGAACTGCATCAAAAAAAGAAAATAAATGGCCAGTCTGCAGGGATGGGCTGCAGTATTGCATGCGGCTGAAAGAACTAGGTGGTGAACTGAGACAACTGTCTTCCCTTTGCTCCCTGATCCTGCCCGAGGGGCTTGCTAAACGGCCCTCTGAGAAAGCTGAGTCCAACCTGCACTCATTCTGTTGTTATTGAGGATAAGTTTGAAGACAATACTGGGCTGAAAAAATGGCCCTTTTTAGATAGCCACATCCTTAGCCCTGGAAACTGGGAATGTTGCCTTATATTGCATTTTTTAAAAAAGATCTTTGCAGGTGTGATTATATTATATATTATAAGGATTCTGGATTTTGATTTTTTTTTTTTTTTTGCAGTTTTTTTGGCCAGGGCTGGGTTTGAACCCACCACCTCCAGCATATGGGGCTGGTGCCCTACTCCATTGAGCCACAGGCACCGCCCAATATATTAAGGATTCTGTGATAGGGGATTAACTGGACTCTGCAGGTGGCTCCTGCAGGCCATCATGTAGGTCCTTACAAGAGGGAGGCAGAGAAGACTTGATCCAAGCAGAAGAGGGGAGGGAAGATAGTAGAGGGGGAGGCACTGTGACCATCGAGGTAGGAATTGAAGTAATGTGGCCACAACTCAAGAAATAGCAGCAGTCATTGGAGCTGGAAGAGCCAAGGACAGACTCTCCCCCGGAGCCCCCAGGGTGAGCACAGCCCTGCCCACCCTAGATTTTAGCTCAGCGATATTGACTTTGGACTTCCAGCCTCCAGACTCTGAGAATAAGGGACTACATTTCTGTTGTTTAGTGGAGATTTGTTACAGCAGCCACAGGAAATTAACGGAAGGGCTAACCTAGACCACAAACAAGAGGGCGAACTGTATAGATCAGAGGCTGCCTGTCTGTCTCAGATTTTTAGTGAAGGGTTCTAGCTTCCTTTTCATTTCAACCCCAGATACTTCATTCTAAATTTGGGTAAATCTCCTCTCACCGTGAGAGCTACATTTTAAAGCTCTGCCGTCCCATATAGACTGAGTAACTGATTATGTAGTTAGTGCAAAATCCTGTTTTCTTCGTGACTGAGCTTTGCCCTGTCCCCCTCTGCGGATATTCCTTGCCTCTGAATAATCATTGATTGTTTTGGAAGAATCACTCTCTCTGTGTGTGTCTCTCTCCCTTCCCCATTCCCATTGTTCTTGATCTTAAAATAAAAGTTATGTAAAATAAACAGCCTCTCTTTCTGAGGCTGCTTCTCCCCAGAGCTTGAAGCCCACACACTTTGAAGCATGTCCTCCCCGGGGGGGCTGACAGTTCAGCTCAACCAAGTGCCAGTCACAAATGCTTCCAGCACTAGTTCCCCGAATCCACTATGAGAGTGGGTCTGTAAGACGCAAGAAGAAAAGGAAAATGATGTTTCATGACAGAAATTTTTAAAAACTGAGAAGTAGGAAATAAAGTGGGTCAGATGATTATTTTTAAGATAACCAGTGGTGGCAATGGTAACTCAAAGCCAATCGTCTATCAGAGAATTTGGGAAATTAGCACAAGCCAGACGAAGATGCCCTAGTGTTTCGGGGAGAAACAGCATAGACTCCAGAAGGACCGCCGGGAGATGGGCCACCAGCATGTTGCTGAGAGAACTACAGTGCAGGGTGGGACGTAGTCGGAAATGTGTGTTTGGTCTCTACCCCGGCTCCTGACACGGACCTCTGAAAAACTCCCTGTTGCCTCAGGAGTAGAGGGACTAGGAGCATCTTTTGTTCTAAAAATAGGTCTCTGCCCCTTGTTCCTGACATAGAGCTCCTAAATCCCTTGGAATTTCCCAAGCCGTAGGAGCAGGTTAAGAAGCCGCTCTTGGCGGGCTCTTGCTTAGTTTCAGGATGGAGACTGGTCACCAGGATCACCAAGTCATGCTTAGAAGCTTGGAACTTTCAGCCCCACGCCCCATCCTCTAGGGAAGGCAGAGGAGCTGGAGCTGAGTTGATAATCCTTCATCCCCATGTGATAAAGCCACCGTAAACATTCCAGAAAGAATGGTGTTCAGAGAGTTTCTGGGGTAACACATTCACGACCCAGAGAGGCATACCCTGAATCCACAGGGCCGGAGCTCCCATACTTGAGACCCTTCTGGACCCTGCTGTGTCCTTCTGGCTGTTCATCTGTGTCTTTATTATATCCTCTACAATAAACCAGTAAACATAAGTAAATGCTTCCCTGAGTTCTGTGAACCATTATAGCAAATTATCAAATCTCATGGGATAATGGGAAGGTCAGACATACAAGTAACAACCTGGGACTTGCATCTGAAGTGGGGGCTGTCTCTGGGTCCGGAGCATCACTGAATTTTAGCACACCTGCTTGGTGTCTGGAGAGTTGGAGAATTGGTTGGTGTGGGGCAAACTCTCATACATTTGGTGCTGAAAGCTCTAAGAGTGCAGAAGAAAGTGTTTCATTTAAGGTACAGAAAGCGATGGCTCACCATCTGCCTTTGTTAATAAAGTTTTATTGGACAAACAGCCATGCCCGCTCATTTATATATGTTATGTGGGTACCTTTGCTGGTTACAACAGAGACATACAGCACACAAAGTCTACAATATTTACTACTTGGCCTAGTACATAAAAAGTATGCCAACCCCTCTTACGATGAGACTGCAACAGTAATATTGGGTATAGAAACTGAGCCCTAGCCCTGGGAAAACAGCAAGTGTTACCAAGCATACTAGTTTCTCGGGGCTGCCAGAACTAACCCAATCCTCACCAACTGGTTGGCTTAAAACAGTAGAACTTTATTCCCTCATCCTCAGGAGGCCAGAAGTCTCAAATCAGGGTGTCAGCAGGGTTGGTTTCCTCCGGAAGCTGAGGGAGAATCAATTCCACGCCCCTGTCCTGGCTGCTGGGGGCTGCCAGCTCCGTCCCTGCAATTCCTTGATTTGTAGACATCTCCGTGAAAGGTGTTAAGCCGCAGCACCCAGGGACAAGGCCAAAGCAGAGAGGTTTAGGGCAGGTTTATTGAAAGGGACAGTGACCTGCCTGGGCAGGGCAAAGATGGCATCTGTGCCCAGGGCTGATGAAGACTTCTTTTATGTGGGGCAATAGTGGGTAGGCAAATTCTACAGCTCCGAGGGAGGAAGGGCTTTGGTGCCAGTTTCCTTGGGGGAGGGATTAACTACGTTCTTTGTGTTCTTTGTTTCAGGAGGAGAGGGGGAGGGGGAGAGAAGTAAAAGGGGGAGGGGAAATTTTGTGCGGGGCTGCATCCACACCAATCAGGCCAACCTATGCCTCTGTCTTCACACTGCCTTCTCCTCTGCATCTCTGCCTCCACTGCTGTATCCTATAGGAACCCACCGTGGAACTTATGGCCCACCATAAACCAAGGAAATCTCATCTTGAGATCCTTAACTACACTGGCAAAGATCACTTTGCAAGTGTCACTTTTCAGATAAGTTCACACTCATTGGTACCAGAGTTTAGAACTAGAACATATCTTTTGGGGGAATGCAATTCAACTTACTATACCAAGGAAAAAAAATATTAGCCACTTCAGGGGAAAAGAGGCAGCTGGAGGGGTTTGGAGCTGTTACCCACCCATCTTAAATGTAGCCCTGGAAGACGGTGAGCACATATAGCATTGACATTTTAAGGATTCTAATAAATTCACAGGTAACCTTGACCTTTACTCTTATACTTTGTTTTTTCCTCTTATTAAACTTTGTGTCATGTATGATTTCAGGGTGTATATGTAGAAAATGTAAGGGATTAAGGTGATTTTAGACCTCAAGTTAACAAAGTGAACAAAAAACCAGCAGTGAGATAAAGAAGGGAAGAAGCTCAGAGCCAGGAAGATGGGTTCCTGTGAGCTTCAGGGGCGCCCAAGGTGACAGAAACACCGCATTGTGGGGCTGTCAGACAGCAAGGAGTGAATCCAGCGGAACCCTTTCAAGTCTGCAAGAATCTCTGTTGTCAGATCAGCTTCTGTTTTATTTTTCAACTGTGGCCTGAGAACAAGCAGGTCTTGCTGCAGGCTGCGTGGCTGTCCCCTCCTTTGTTTCATTCTCATCACCAGATTCCAGACTAACGTTGAGCAGATGAAACTGGGGGGGGGGTGCTGCAGCTCATGTTTCTCTGGGATCCTGCTACCTCCACCCCTGCCCCTTTAAATATGCAGCGCTGTGACCAGAATTCTCAAGCAGTGGGGGAGGAGCTGCAGTGCAGTCTGAGAAGTGACAGTTCCCTTGGAGGGATTGTCCTCCAGCGGCACCAAAACCAAGCTGGGGGGAGGGAGTGAGGAAATCACAACTCTTCTCCAAGGAGGGAGGATGACATGACCTTAGATGCAAAAGTGGAGCCCCAGGTGGGAGAGAGGAGCAGCGAATTCCAAATCCCTGGGTGGAGCGGCTTCCATTTCCCCGAGAGAACCTTGTCTATTAACGAGATATTTCTAAGGATTTACACTCATAGGACACGGTTTCTTTATTGTTCTCTCATTCATGACAAGGTTTCAGTCATTTGTTAAATGTGACTTCACATTTTCTAGGCTGCCCAAGGGGCATAACAATGATTTTTTTTTTAAAGCACTTTGCTGAATGTACACACCTATGTTGCTGACTGTAGGTCCCTTGTAAGTTTAAAATAAAATGTTAATGTATTGTAATTTATGTCAAAGAGCCTCAGAGAAACCCGTGTTGATGTTTCGGTGCCACCATTTGCTGACCGAGTAGCTGGTTGACTTGTCTAAGCCTCCTTTTCTTCATAAATAAAGTGGGGACAAAAACATCCCTAGTGTGCAAAAGAGTTACTTGTATAACAGACCCAAGACCCCTATTCTCAGGAAGGCTTGACTGCAGACCTGCCTTTTCCTGAGAACTTGGAGTTGAGGAGGGCGCTCACACCATTTCCTAAGTGACAAGAGAGGGTTATGGGCCTAAAGTGTTTGTAAAACAACGTGGTTTATCAGCTTTCCTTCCAGGAGGCTGGAATTTTGGGACATCCTAGGCAGAGAGCACCTACATGTCCAGCCCCCAGGAAAGCCCTGGGCACTCAGTCCTGAGGAACTTCCCCAATGGACGACATTTCACAGTGTTGCCCCAACAAGTTGCTGGAAGAATTAAGCACATCCTGGTGACTCAGGACTCCTGGAAGCTAGTGCCTGGTTTTCTCCAAGCTCCGTCCTGTTCACCTTTTCTCTTTGCCGATTTTGTTATGCATTCCCTGTTGTGATAAATTGCAGCCGTGCAGGAAGACCATACCCTGTGTTTCCTAGCAAATCACTGAAATGGGGGGTTTGAGAACTTTTAACACTCCTATTTAGTAAGGTTGTTATAAAGATTAAATAAAAAGTATATATATATTTAAGGTATCACAGTTGATTCCAAATGCACCATCAAGAAAGAGATCTATCAATTCAGGTAGTCCCTGATCAAGCCTCTCTTCGCCCCTGTTAGAATCAGTCCTTCCCCCACATTAAAAGAAGTGCACAGAGCAGATCGTACCACTGCAGCGTCTGCCTGTGTTTCACTGTTTTTTAATCTTCAGCAGTGGATGGTGTTCATTCAGGAATGAATAAATGAACATACATATTGCTGACCAGCACCACGGAGGCAGATCGCCACCGTTTTAGAGAGCAGATGCACGTAGAGCCTATGGGAAGATGGTGTGACTCATTTACATGACACGACTCTGAGTCACCTGGCACTTTCCCAGTGAAAAACGGTCTGAACCTGGTGTTTCAGATCCTCATCCTACAGACGTGATCTTGGGAGCTGAGACTGAGGATGCAGCTGACAGAATCAGCACAGGGCCTCTCTCGGGGAGGCGGTGGGAAGTCACTGTGGCTCCGTGCTTATGTAACCGTATGTTGCACAAGCATGACCCCTGCGACGCCATCCCAATAATATTTTTGTCTCATTCCATCTCTTTGAACTCTATTCAGTGGGGACAAATTCTCTTCTTCATGAAGAAATTCTTGGACAGCTCTCAGTGTTAGTTAGTCACTTGCAGTTGTAAAACAGTTCCATTGTAGAAACTTAATACAGGCCGGGGGAGGTGGCTTATGCCTGTAATCCTAGCACTGTGTGAGGCCAAGGCAGGTGGATCGTCTGAGCTCAGGAGCTGGAGACCAGCCTGAGCAAGAGTGAGACCCATTTCTACTAAAAACAGAAAAATTAGCCCAGCAACATGGTGGGTGCCTATCGTCCCAGCTACTCGGGAGGCTGAAGCAGGTGGATCTCTTGAGCCCAAGAGACTAAGATTGCTGCGAACTGTGATGATGGGGGTGTGTGACTCCATGGCACTCTACTCAGGGGGACAAAGTGGGACTCTGTCTCCAGAAAAAAAGAAATAAAATAATAAAAAAAAGAAACTTAATATATTCAGTCTTATGTTATAATTAGAAATCCACACTGCAAGTCAGAGTAAGCCATCACCACTTCTCTGGCTCCGGCCTGCTACAAAAGCCTTCCCAGGGAAGGAGTCTGTGGTCTTTCTACTCCCTCCTTTCTCCCAGCTCACCTGTGCTACCTGTGACTTCTGTCTGGCTGGAATCAAAGGAGAGAGGGAGGGAAATGAAGGGCCTGTGATGCTGTTACTTGGCTGAACTTGGCAGTGGTTGAAGTGGGAATCCGTCAATGGGACCAGGAGATGGTAACAGTTGATTCTTTTTTCATGGAAGATCTTGGGGTGTTCTTCTTTACCTGGGGTGACTGATCTCCACTTCAGGTGGTATAAAGGAAAAAAAATGCTTCTTTCTATTCATCTAGGTTCTATGGCTGGTCTGAGAACTAAATTAGCATAAGACAGAGGAAAACAATTTGAATTATGTGTGTTCACGTAAGAGTCACAAAAAAATAGGAGATTTGAGGAAGGGAGCAGATAATTGAAACTTACATATCATCGTGAGTTTCAGATGGGGGTGCGTGGGAACAAAGTACGGGACAAGTATGGTAGATAAAATTTGCCTTGCTATGCAGATAAATCTCTCGGGTGTCTGAGAGTAGCTCTCTTTCTGGTATAGATACCTTTAGTAATCTATATCTATGGTATAGATACCTTTAGCCTCGCTCTGGCTAGACCCAATCTTGGGTGTCCTTCTCTGTTTTTAAAGAATTTAGTTTCAGCACGACTCCTACGAAGTCAGTTCAGTGAAAATGGGGATTGAGTCGGTCAGTCTAACAAGAATCTGCCCTTACCCCTGATGTCTCCTCCTGGAAATTTTCGATCCGCTGACTTTCATCTTGCTCCTCAGCTACAAATCTCCACTCGTCCTTGTTGGAGTTAAAGCCAAGCCCCATTTGGCGGCTTATGCCTATTCTCAGACCCCTCCTTAAAACACTGTCTTTATCACCGTCCTTACCACGTATCATGAATAACTTTCTCTGACACCCCACATAGTTCTTCTTCTTGGCCCACACTGGTCTGTGAGACTCTCCTGGATCCCTCAGCCCCCCACTATGTGGGGGCAGACCCACCCGACAGCAGGACCCACCTGGCTCTACCATCACGGCAGTTGCCTCTAACTCTCCAAGGCGCGGGTCCGACCCCACTCACGGTTCACTACCTTCCTCAGCCTGAGTGAGGGACTAGCTCTCTCTTGTGTCTTGATTGCAGAGAGCACGTGGAGGCGCTCCTGGTAATAACCTTGAAGTCCCCACCCCCAGATACATTCCCACCGTCCAGGAGGTGCACCTTACTGGGGTAGGGCTGTCTCCTAGAAGCAGAGCCTGAAGAGGGGATTCCTACTTAAATGATGTGGCCAGCACGTGTCCTCATTAGAAGAGGAGAGAGGAAAAAGATAAAAGCTGGGGGGCAGAGAGAGGAGAGAGCAGTCAAGCACGTGACCCCAACTGGAGCCTAGGGTCAGTCTCAGCCCATCTGCAGCCGCAGAGCCTCACGAAGGAGTTGAATTTAGTTCCTCCTGCTGGCTGGGCAGAGGGCCTTTCCCCAGAGAACGGGGAAGCTGAGAATCACCGTGTGAGAAACCCCCCGGGAGCTGGCGGGTGGGGAGGAGCACGTTTATGAAACACCCCCCTCCACCCACTCAGCCCACCCCTCTCTCCAGAGATATTTTCTTTCCCAATCTATCTTGATCTCTTGGAGCAGTTCGAGGGTTATGGGTCAGATTCTTGAAGACATTTCCTCTTCCACGTGTTGATTTGGGGGAGGGGAGTGCCTGTCTCACACCTCTGGTATCTGACATCTATCACAGGATCTGCACCCCCCAAAAAACAGAGGCAGGAGGAGCTCATTCTGACGTCCTCCTACTCTGAGCGGTGTCCAGGTCTTTCTTTTAAACCAGTGACCACAGAGCTCGATGCTTTAATCCCACAGGACGGAGCCCAGAGTGCTGAGCGGACGCGAAACTTTTGTCCAGTGGCTTCCCTGTCGGCGTGACAGATTTGTGCTGCTCATGTCCTTCCTCTCGGAACTTGATATATGGGGAGAGGATATTTCTCTGTCCATGAACTAGAACACGGCCAACAGGAACACACGACTGCTCATGGAAAAAAACAGTTCATTAGATGAACTAGACGAACGAGTCATACAGAATGACTTCTAGAGGATCCACAAGAGAGCTGGGCAAAAACTGCTTTCTGGAAATCCTACTGAGGCATTCAGGAGCTGTAGGGAGAACAGGTGGAGAGGGGAGGAGAGACGGGGCTGGGATGGCAGGATCCTACCCATCTTCCAAACAGCACCTACTCCGGGAAGCCACAGAGGGCCACAGGTAATCAGGGCCGCAGAGGAACGAGGGAGCTGACAGGATCCCCTGGCTTCCCATGCCCAGTTTCTCTTTCTTCTCCCGTGTTCAAACAACTTTTAAAATCATAGTTAAGGCCGAGCATGGTGGCTCACACGTAAAGCCCTAGCATTTTGGGAGGCTAAGGTAGGAGGATTGCTTGAGCCTAGGAGTTTAAAACCAGCTTGAACAAGAGCAAGACCTGTCTCTACTTAAAAACAGAAAAATTAGGCTCGGCGCCTGTGGCTCAACGGGCTAAGGCTCAAGCCATGTACACCTGAGCTGGCGGGTTCGAATCCAGCCCGGGCCCGCCAAACAACAATGATGACTGCAACCAAAAAATGGCCGGGCGTTGTGGTGGGCACCTGTAGTCCCAGCTACTTGGGAGGCGGAGGCAGGAGACTTGCTTGAGCCCAGGAATTGGAGGTTGCTGTGAGCTGTGATGCCATGGCACTCTGTCCAGGGTGACAGCTTGAGGCTCTGTCT